>JANRGW010008732.1:28948-48371 GCA_024733675.1 Psilopsiagon aymara | reverse complement strand
TGCCCATGGCAGGGGGGTTGGAACTAGATGATCTTAAGGTCCTTTCCAACCCTAACTATTCTGTGATTCTATGATCTTCCACATCTATACATATGTGTCCTTGGATGACTGTGATCATGAGATGAGTAATTTCTCTGGCCAGCTAAACAATTCTTATCTCAATCAGACAGTCTAAGTAGAATAGACTGTGATTCAGGTATTCATTCTTTTCACAGCAATATTAATATACTCTTTGCATAAAAGCAAGACTTTGACAAAGAAAATAAATATCATAGCAGTAGAATCAAATCTGTACCTTAAAAACACTTACTGAGCTTTCAGGAAGGAAGTGCAGACCAAAGACTTTCTTTTTTCCCCTAAAATGTACTTTCTCTTAAACAATGAGAGGTTTCAGCCCTACTACTCTCTTTTTTCCTGAGACTGTCATATTCCCATGAGGTTTTAATTAATTTGTTGGCACTTGCAAGATACTTGAAAAAACTTGAAGGTCAATGGCTGTCATAATTAGAAGCTGAAAGAGGAAAACAGACTGTGTGTTACTGCTTTGTAAGAATCAAGCAGCTCCAGAAACCTTGCTGATTATACACACCAGAAGTCTGTGCCAAGACTGACTGTCATTTTGTACCCTCTCTGCTTCCACTTGGAAAGACTTTATGTCTGCTTGTCTATGCCAGTCTGAGAAAGAATAAACAATGAGCTGCTCAGATGATTTTTGGCTCCAGTATTTTGATATCTAGCTAGTAAAAGCATGTGGTGGGAAAGCAGACATCTCATAAACAGGCTCTGTACAGCTTCTCTTTTTTTGCAAATGCATTTATTTAAAATGTGACCCCCTAAATTTCTTGACCAAGTCTGTTCATGATGGAAAAGAAGGAAATTTGAAAAACAAAAACCATTCTTCTTCACTATGCTTGTCATGGCCTTATCTCTTCTGCATGTTTCTGCCTTTTGTCCTTTGTGGCTGGCAGCATGTATGTTCCCTTGATATCCTGTTCTGCCTTGCAACATCTCAAATATGTGTAGTAAAGCAATGCAACAGCAAACCCAGACAGAATAAGGTCAGTGAGACTGTTAGTTCTGTGTCTGGGTGAGATAACTATACTCTTTCCTCTCCCACCATGGAAAAAGGAAAATTTTCAATTAGGTTTTGTTAACCTTCTGAATATATTGGGAAGTATGCTACACACTGAAAAACAATAATACCCATCCCATTCTCTTTTAAGACAGAATAATTTATTTGTAATGTGTATTTGAAATTCTGTTGAAGGAAGTTGAAACAATAGCTTCATCAGGTAAGATTTGGACACCCAATGTTTTCTTAGGAAGTATTCATGCATCTGCAAGCTGTGATCCAGCATGAATATACTGTGCAGATATCACAGCTTCCAGCAATATCTTTGAAAACACATTTTACAGTAAATCCATCATATAATGTCAGCCATTGTAATTTATTATAGACTGCCATAAAAAATATTCAGTCAAAAGGGAAATATTTAGGCTTGGTTTCATTTGCTGCTACATGAACTTATTCAGTGACTTAATACACAGCATGTCTTTCAGTTGCTGCATTATTGCTGAGCTGTAGGACCTGAAAATAGTCCTGAGAAGTCCCAAACATGTGGATTTTACAGAAGTGTTTTATAGCACTGGCGTGAAAACATCACCCATGAAGTTAAGTCAAGCAGCACATTTGAAAAAGGATTAAAGCATAAGAACTCACTAACTTCTCTTTTGAAAAACTCCTTTTTTTAAAGTGTCATACTCATACTCTTAATGAGTCAATCTGAGCCCACCAAGTGTCACATGTCTTTTGTACAAAAGAGATATAACCAGCTATTCCCCACCCTGCACAAAGCAAGTGCTGCATGCAGCTGGGATGTTCAAATTCTTTCATCGGGATCAATGTCGTGCTGAATAATGGAGTCCCCCGTTTCACCAGTGAGGTCTTGACAGTGCTGGGCTTCTTTTAACTTTGACTTTTTCTTTTTATGGCTCACACAAAGGATAAATACTTTTAAAATTACTATGTATCGGTTGACAGGAAAGGTGGCTCATTTTTCCATATTTGATCTGTAGACACTGATGGCCCTAGGCTTATCTGAGAATATAAGCTAAAACTGGCTGTAAGTGCTGCTCAAATGAAAAAAAAGCAATATAAATGGACATTGCTAATGTTTTCAAAGAGCTACAGCCACTTTCTTATTTGAGCTGTTAAGTCAGATGTATGGAAAGTATTATATAAACTGATGGCACCACGGTGCCTCTCTCGTTGCTGTACTGGGGCACCCTAAGGATAGTCCCAACACCATCTCCACGTTCATCATTCTAACAGATGGCCATATTAAACATAAATTTGGGTTTAGATTTCTGTGCTTTCCCACTTGCTTTTGGCATAGACGGTTTTGTGCTGTGATGATCCTGCAGGGTAGTTCCTTCCACATCACAGTGTCAGTGAGCTAAACTACTCTCAAGGCCTGGCCTACTCTGGATAAAAGTCTTTTTAACATGGGCTGGCTAACTTAGAGAATGCAAGCTGTAGTTTCAACATAAATTCACTGCTTTTTGTAAAACCCAAAGATTACTGTATCTAGGCTTGCCCAGTGGCTTCCGCTTATTGCTTTCTACCTCGTTTGCAGCACAGGAGTCCCATAATACACCAGCTGAAATCCCACTCAGGTGACTCATCTTTATTTCACAAGCACCAGTGGAGCACTAAAAAGCCTGTATGTACATCCTTGCTCAGACACCTCCAGTGTAAAAGAGGGAGAAAACAGACCCCTTAGAGTTTGTATTCTCTGTGTTCTCAAACCTCACCCACTCTCCATAAGGACCACAGGACCGACAGTCTTAGTATCTCTCCCAACATGTGTTGGGATGGCATTTCAAGAACTAAATATGCCTAATGACTTACATGTAGTGTCCTATGCTTTTCTCAGAATGTCATTAATTCTGAAACAGCCTTTAAGATCACCACTAACCATCCTTGTTAGTCCACACAGACTCCTTGACAGTGTGCTTTTCCTGTATACCTACCTGTGTGTACAAATGATAGCATAAGGTTGAGCAAATAGCCTTTCTATGTAGCAAATCAATGCCCTTCCTGCATGGATGATAAAGTCTGCCTTCTGTTCATACCCCGTCACTGCAATTTCCCAAATGCAAGTGTCGGAAATATGAGTGTATTAGGATCACTAGCTATTTCTTTTCTAGTTGTAACTCATTACCTCAGAAATTTAAAATACATTGTGCTGTTTGACTGAAGACAAGGCAGCTCAAATGCATGTTGATGTATAAATGAGAAAAAAGCCTCTCTTTACTGTGCTTCTGCTTTCCTTCTTTTGTCCTTAAAAGCATCCTAGGAGATTTGCAGGCTGGGTGGTACTGGTGCTCATCAGAATATTCCCTATTGCTCTGGCAGCAGCATGATGGCTCAGTTCAATTTCTAGCAACTGCCAAGGCCACACAGAAAATGCCAGAGAACAAAAGCACAGACTTGACTGAAATGCCTGTACTGCAAAAAGAAATGAAAAACAAACCATGACCCCTCTGCAGTGGAAAGGAAGGATAAAATGAAAAAAAAGGATGAGCTGACATGTAAGCTGCAACAGACCAGAGGAAGAACGAACTCGAAGAAACCTTCCAGGAGTAGAGGGAAGAGGAGAGGAAATAAAGAACAGGGAAGACAGACTCCAACAGTGAAGGAACTAAATGTAGCATCAGCTCAAACCTTTTCCAGAAATGTGTTGGGCACATTTCTTGCATAGTTCAGATATCTGAGAATGGGATGGAGTTATGCTAATCAAGACAAAATTAGGAAAGCCCTTTAATCTAGTAAGCATTCCTTGGATGTGGAGTATATTCACTGTCACTTTATAGTTCTGAATCACATAAATATACCCCGATTATTAATGGCAATTATTTGCAGCTCTATTTTAATTAGCTCCCATGTTCTAAGAAGAGAACTTATGTATCATTTAATTTTGTATTAGGCCAGAAATCTTCATTTATGCAATGTAAATTTAAGTGCACTGAGAAATGATTGAACATGCTCAAAAAAATTCTACTCATAGTAGGTATTTCACATCAGACTTTAAGAATATGAAATTAAAATCTGTTCCCCTCATTAATCTTTCCAGTCTCTCTTCCTGGGTGATATGAAAATGAAGGCAGGGTTGTCGAGAACTAATTATTTTTCATCCTTCTTTTTTCAGTTAACGTGATTCTTTGTATGATGGAGCTGCTCAGTGCAGTTTCTGCATCTAGTGGTGTGTATGAAATGCTAGTTGCTTACTTCACCTATAGCAATTTTTACTCTATTGAAAACAAGCAAAATTACCTTAGAGCTTGGCTTGTCTGAGTTTTAGAAGAATACTACTCTGAGATCTGGTGAAGGCACAAAGGTTCTTAGAGCCGGTCACTCAAACGAATGCTCCCCCGTTATTTGCCCTATCTGCTCTTTTCTAGGCTGAACAGATACAGCTCCTAAAAACTTTCCTGAAGGTGACTTTTTTATATCTTCTCCACTTCGTGTTACTTTCCCATCTGTCGAAATGTTTCTTAGATCATGGTGAACAGACTCAGTTCCAGTCCTCCAGTATCAGAAATGGGCAGAGTAACTCTCCCATGTGTCTTGCAAGCAAGACAGTTGCCCCTCCTTGCAATGTTTTGTGCTATGCTGAGAAGTTTTCCATCTTTTGGATGTGTAAGAGGTATGCAGTTGCAATGTTTACATTTGTCTAAAATAATATGAGAACAGTGACTTATATTTCCATGGAAAAATGCACATCAATTCAATCTCCATTCATAATTTAGCTCTTCTTTTTTTTAATTAAGGATCAAAGCAGTGGCTAGAATGTCAAAATATGCACCTGCTTTTTATACATTATTTATAAAGTATTTGTGTATGTTTCTGTGCATGTATGTGCACTTTGATTACTCAGTTTCTGTATATCTCATTGACAGGATAAGTATTTTAAGAAATCCTCTTTGTTCTGGAGGTATCTGGAGGAATTTTAAATAGCCCAACTAAGGTATACTTAAGGAGAAATGTGCATGTATTTGCAAAAAAAATTAGGATCTCACTCCTTTTGATGAGATGAACCCCTTTTCAACCCAGTCTTTCAAAAAATGCAGGTGGCAGCAACAGTATGTAACTGTTACGACTCATGGTCACAGATTAATTATGACTCAGTTGCTTCTGTCTCAAAAATGCGATTTTCCTTTTAAGAATAAGTTACGCTGCAGACTATTTGCAGAAGGCATGCAGACAGCACAAAGAACCTCCATGGGTAAGCATACTTGCAGCTCAGATTTGCTGAATACCTTTTTGATTTTATAGACTTAGGGCACTCTTGTGTGACCTTATCTACAACAGTGTTACTGTGTCAAAGAGCAAAGATTGGAACAGGGTGTGCCTGGTTCTTTCAGAAATACAGCTCCAAAGCCTGTGAGGAACTCATACAGAAATAATTTTGTGTTGATACAGTTGATCTCTCTTGCTCTGGTAGGAACAGTCAGATCAAGCTTTCAACTTCTTAGATTTTTTTTCTCTTAGTTTCCTTGCATGAAAATATTTCATACAGACCTACCTTGCATTTGTCAAACAGAAACTTTGCTGCCTCTAAACCTGCTTCCAAAAAAAAAATAGCTCAATTAAGGACATGGCTCTCTGCATTGTAGGAAACAATTCCCACCAGTTTTATGTAATGGTCAGTCTGAAATCCATCAGAGCTAGACCTAATGTTGGAAGCCCTATTCGCCAGCCTGGTGTAATGTGAAATGTTGCTGCTTGGTTTTGCAGATACGAAATGTGGCAGCCAACCTCTGTGTGGACAGTAAACATGGAGCCACAGGGACTGAGCTGAGGCTGGACATCTGTGTGAAGGATGGCTCAGAACGGACATGGTCACACGAACAGGTATTTTAATGGCAGAAAGAGAAAAGCAGCGTAAAACTGTTGCTTCTCCGGTTTTTAAACATTTCTCTGAGGGCTTTTCTTTATCCTAAGGCAAAGGAATGCAGGGCGTGGAAATAATCTGTGAGTTATTTCTGACCTTAATGGCTTTTACAAGCTACTCTTTATCATAACCTCAGAAACTCCAGCCGCCATGTGGTCTATGTAATAATCTTAATTTCCAAAAAGCCCAAATTGCTTTTTGGTGCCCCGTTCTCCCCCACTGTGTCATGAAAACTTGTTGATTTTGGTTCAGTTACCTGAAAGTATTTTAAATACAGTACCTGGACTTGTAAAGCTCTAGTGGTAGACTGCTTTTATGCTTTCATCTCAGTAAGTTCTATAAGTGGTTATATTTTAAATGAATATGAGACAAAAGCAAGATAAATGGGTAAAGGCTAGAAAGAAAGCATTTCAGAAAGTCAGTGAACGATAAAGATTTGAGAAAAGAAGCTTTTATCTAGGTAAAAATATATTAGCTCTCAGGAGAACAGAGGAAAAGAGCTCTGATTTGTACTCATTGTGAGTGCCATAGGAAAGGGGTCATGACCCAAAGGCTATGGATCTGGCCAATCTGAGCAAAGAAATCCAGATGAAAAATACAACCTAACCATTTATTAGCAATTTTAGTGAGCATACCTTTCACAGGGGAAGGTCCCAGATTAGAAAAAATTCCCAGTGCTTAGGATAAAAATTGCCCTGGCAGTCACACATGGCACTTTGTAAAAGCTTAAAAAGCTCAGGAAAGGGAAGTTCTGAGGGGTATTTGAAGTGCTGAGGTCAAGAAATCCTTCTCTGAGGATACTCAGAAACATAGGGGGAGAGGTGCAAGTGTATGAAATGGAGCTGAAGGATGATTGCAGCTTAGGGAAGTGCCAACATGGGAAAAAGGAAGTTACTGAATGAAGACTTCTTCACATAGCTACCAAAGATCTAGTTCAGTGATAGGATGCCAAGACTAGGTAAATATAATCCTGTTTGTTTATGAAAGACAGCCAGTAATTCAACCAATTAATTGAAAGAAATTTTACAGTCCAGACTTGATCATCACACATCTGGCTTTAAAATCTACAAACCTGAAGAGCTCCAGGCCTTTCTCAGAAGGGAAAGAGTCATGTCCTGACAGACATGACAGAAAGGAGGGAAGAAAACTGGATGAAAAGGTGAGAAAAGTAAAATTTAGCAAGGAAAGCAGAGCAAAGGGAGCCTTGAAGTATCCTTTGAAACAGTAAATGCTTGTGAGGAAGGGGAAGGGGTGCAAAGGGAGAAGGATGTTAGGAAGAAATCCATGTTTCAAGTGTAATCCAGTGCATTGTGACATTTGGGATCAGACTCCATGTAAAGGTCTCATTCTATACTGATGACAAAAAGCAACTTCATTAAAAATAAATAGGGTTAAGCAAGAGGAGTTCAATTAGCCAGCTCTTCAGATCATAGAACCAGAACTACCCTCAAGCACATCTGTGCTTGAGCTGTGCTCCAGGGACAGCATGAATTTTTTTCTGCCAGGTTTCTGGGGGAACAGCATGTACCTTCTTACTGTGGGGCAGTGTGGAAAATGCTTCCAGAGAACACCACTTCTTCCACCTAAGTATTGTGGCTGCATTGGCAAACTTCTGTTTGCTGATCAGTTTGGTGATTTCTCAGGGCTGCTGCAGATGAGGGGCTGGGTGGTAGGCACTGCTGGATGCTCCTCCAGAGGCTATTGCAGCTCCAGGAAAGCAAATGCAAACACGCCTAAAGGCAGCTTGATTATCTAGCAGCTATTTAGCTATTTAACCCTCAAAGCAAGCTGTTTTCTTTTGCTTCAACTAGTTTGTTGCAGGGGTGCATGTTAAAATCTGGTCCTAGGTTGGTGACAGTTGATAGAAGTGCGATTTAGATTGGTATATTTTGATGAAATTCCTTGACTCGTATTCAGTCCCAAAGGCTGAATATTACCTGCAGTGCGTGTGGGACTGCAGTCTAATAAATCATCTCCTGAGAAAATGCGGTCTCCCACTTGCAACATAGTAAGCTGTGAAAGCAAACTTTGTTAAGGAGTGTTTGGGAGCAAGTGCCTAACGCCTCACCAGCCCTCAGAGAGCAACTTTTTATTGCTTATGTGTTTTGAGTTTGTTGCCTGCATGATTTTTACATATGCGAGTAGAAACTATCAGCATTAATGAAAATATCAAGCTTTTTATTATCATATTTCAAATAGTTTGGATTGGCAGTGAGCTGGTCTTGTAATGTGGTATAAATTTACAGAGATTGCTGCACTTTCTCTAAACTTCTCCAAAATTAAAACACAAAGGGGAAGTGAAGAGGCAGGAGGATAAGCTGAACAAAGCCTTGGGTGGTATGGTTTAGTGTGAGGTGTCCCTGCCCATGGCAAGGGAGTTGGAACTAGATGATCTTAAGGCACTTTCCAACCCTAACCATTCTATGATTCTATGATAGCACAGTATCATGCTCTTCCAACTCTGTCTGCCCAAGAGCTAACTTCAGGGAAAAGTGGGTCTCTGCTGGACTGATAACTAGCAGCAAAAGAAAACGACAGGTATCACTCTCTCTTCTCAAGTGCCCCAGCCTGGCCAGGGAGTGAGATGGACAGGCATCATCTGAAGCACAGACCAGCAAGCAGCTGTGCAGCCTGCTTAGCTTTTTCTTCTCTGCCTGGAGGTATAGTTCAGGTCAGGGTGCAGTTCTGAAACGTGGCATTTCCCCTTTGTGCAGGGCATATGTTGTCCACTGAAGTCTAACCCATAGTCAAAGCACAATGCCAGCTGTTGGACCCCAGCCAGGCAGTGGGTAATTGAGAATGTTGTCAGGCTGGAAAGCATTAACATTATCAAAAGGGCCTTTGTCCTATAGACGTCCCAAGCTAGTGGCTATATCGGGCAATCATTCTTCAGGCCCTGTGCCAATTATAAATGAAACTGGAAAGCTCTGTTTTCCCCAGATACTGTGTGACAAGGCTAGGCTGTATGAAAAGCTAAAGCATGAGGGCTGAGTGGTTGCTTGGTTGCAAATGCAGAGGATGGGGCTGGTTTTTATGAGCTCTGTAGTATGGAAGAAGGCAGAGGAGGAGAATGAGTGTCCGCTGGGACAGAAGGTTTCTTGGGTGCAGCATGGAGCAATGAACAGCAGCCTGACAGGTTGCAGGTTATCACCAGACTGTTGTTTGTTAATAATGTATCTGGAAATGTTGGTGCAGCCTTGTTTCAAATCAAAAAGCAGACAGGAATGAATGAAGGGGTAGAAAAAGGTTCATCCACTTCTCATAAAATCCAACACAGGTGACTCCTAATAGCTTAGGTCAGGAACAACAAAATCAAAAGTGACAGGTGGTGGCAAAGCAGAGCATTGTGTACTCAGGACTTTATCTAATAACATGTAGCATTGAGGCAAAGTAGGCAGTGGAGAGAGAACTTCTATATTCACCAGTTTTAGTGTTAACTAAAGAAAATTGGCTGTATGATGGAGAATAGCTTAGAATGATGAGATTGGAAGGACTGCAGGCCTTCAAATTTTGTTTGTAATTCCAAGATCTTAACATTAATTAGGTGTATGGAAAAGTATAACCTTTTTCTACTTAATCTTATTTCTCTTCTCTTAGTCCAAAAATGAGTCCCTAATGAGTTTATTTTATAGTAGTATCACTAGGGAGAAGATGTATTTTTTGACTTAAAAATGAAACTGTTTTACAAAACAGGAGGCTAGGAAGGAAGCAAAGAAACTGTGCAGGTCTAAACATTGAGATCTACTATTGCACAGATCCCGGTTTTCAGTGAAAGAGATCAAAAAAACCCTGTTACCACATCTTGACTTTCAAACAGGACTCAGCCCTGACAGTCTTCAGAAACCATACAGGACTGGAAAGAGATAGTCTGGATCAGTATGATCTGATTTAAGGGCTAGCTTGAACCTTTCAGGTGTAGCGATACATTCAGTGGGATGGTAGTCTTTGGGCAAGGTCCAGAGAACAGCAGGAATCGGCCCCTCAGCTCACCAGTCATGCACAGAACAAGAAATTTCGAGAGCCACCCACTGGGAAAGATGAGGAATGTCATGCAAGAGGATCCCTGTCTTGTAGTAGCGATGAAGGCAAGAATATTGTGAAACCACTGTTCCACAGCATTCCTCTAGGTATTTGTTATTCATCATTTTGAACTCCAGGTCTATTACTTGGCTGTAGAAAGGTATGAAGTAAGAGAAAGAAATGGCTTTTGTTGTTTTTCCCTTAAGGGAAAATTATCCCAGGTTTCTCTTTTTCTAAAGAAACAGCAGTGTAGCTTTTTTCAGTACCATATCTTCTGTCTTTGCTTGTAAAATGATGTTATCTTTGTAGGGCATCTGTGATGCTGGTCCAGGAAACATGAAGAAAAGCAGAAAAAGACTTAATCTTTTGAAAAGCAGAGATTGCTTTGAAAATGAAGTTAAAGCTGTCCACTGCATTTTGCTGCAGATAAATGTAAAATGCAGTCTTGAAGAAAGAAGAAATAAGCAGGACACAGGTGTAGATTAAGAAAATGCTGTCTAGAAAACCAGTAATGCTGAAGTAAATAGGGAGCAACAGCAGTTAATAGAGGGGAAAAGGGCTTGCAATAACACACACAATGAAAAAGGCAAATATTCAGATATATGCTTGTAGTTTGTGCTTGCAGGCCAAGGGAAGCAGTAATGCCTCTAATGTGGCATTTAGAGGATGCTACAGCATTGAATGATGCAGCTTGTTTCAGAGCTGTTTCTTGTAGAAGGAACGCAGAAAGATAGCTATCACAATGAAAGGTTTAAAACTCATGAACCAGAGCAGAAGTGTTCAGGATCAGACCCACACTACACTGAGTGTCATTTGTAGAGACTGATTCTACCAGGCAATGTACACATTGCAGGGAGCAGGGTGCTAGGTGAGGGCCGAAAAGATCCTGAGATGAGGTATGTGCAGTGCTGGAGGCAGTTTGAGCACAGTATTGGGAGCTGCCTCTCTGGCTAATGAGCCTGCGTGTGGTTCTGCATGAACCACCACAGCTAAACAGTTTCCACTAACAAAGTTTGCTCATTTAGAAAGAGCTTCACTTTCTCAATGTTATGCTTCAGTTTATACTATGGAAAATCAAAAGTCATGAAGAAAGACAAAGAATAGCACTGACATCAAAAAGACAAAAAAAAAAAAAAGGAGGGGGGAAAGGGAGAGAATAAAACCTCACAGCTTTCAGCAGAGCTTCTAGGTAGTAATTTAAAACCTCCAACCCATTTTCTGCAAGAATTAGTCCATGGGAGAGGAAAACACACTCCGCATCTTTAAATCTGGTGCTGTCAGACCTGTCACCTTCATCTGATGATTGAAAGACTTCAGTGTCAAAGCATTATTTCAGACAGCTGGTATCTAATTGAGAAAGATGCCTCTGTTAACTGTGACCCTCCATGATTCCTCTCAGGCAGTGAGAGAAAGGTCTTTAACAAGCTGCCTGTAGCTCACAAGTCTCGCAGTAGGAAGATGGAATTCATTTAACATGTGTTGTTTAGGGAAGACAGTTGAGAAAGGGTA
This sequence comes from Psilopsiagon aymara, assembly GCA_024733675.1. Classification (NCBI taxonomy): domain Eukaryota; kingdom Metazoa; phylum Chordata; class Aves; order Psittaciformes; family Psittacidae; genus Psilopsiagon; species Psilopsiagon aymara. Next base: position 36,885 of record JANRGW010008732.1, on the reverse strand, counting down.
TGCTAACAGTTTCCCATATAAACAGAAGGAAAATGTTCATTAAATATGGGAAAGATGCTGTGATGGCAAGATCTCTCTAGGTAGCTTCTTCAGACCCAAATGAGAGCTAGAGGAGCATCACTAGCAGAGGCTTTCTGAGTCCTAAGCAGCTGTAGTTCTACTGCACACCAGTGCTGCTTTAACTGGGGTAACTAAAGGCCTTAATACAGCATATTCCCTCTCCTCTGCACTGTACTGTGTCACCAGAGATTTTTTAATTCCTTGCCGTAGGGATTGTGCCTTCCTGGGGTATATTCCACGCTGGCACTGATGCACTTCAGTTAAGGCTGTTGGCATCACTGAATTGTACACAGGAAGGATAAAGCTTTGTGTGTGGCTTTAAACATTTTTCACAACTAATATATCATTATGTTGCCTGATTGTTTTTCTAGCTCTTCACTTTTGGTTGGAGAGAAGACATCCGCCCTGGAGAGCCCCTTCACACCAGGAAGTTCTGCTTCGACGCCATTTCGCACAGTAGCCCTGTCACACTGTATGACTGTCACGGGATGAAGGGAAACCAGCACTGGAGCTATAGGAAGGTCAGAGGTTCAGACTGTCTTGAGTCTGTATTCAGTTTAGCACAGACTTGTGTTTTCCCATCAGAGAAGTTTTGTTTTAAAATCCACCCCATCTTATTTCAATTTAATTTTGTGGCAATCTCTCTCAGGTATATTTCTTTTCAGCATTCTGCTATTTAGGACAAACTTAAATGAAAATTAATCTGATCCAGCTCAGAGAGTATCTGTGTTGGATCTGTTCCCTGACAGGTGTTTTACCATTCTGGCGTTTCAAGATGCTTGTGACATTTTAGCAGAGGCGCTGCTGGAAATATTTTCATTGAATGTAACAGCAGCAAGAAATGCTGCTCATGAGTTAAGTATTACTATCTTGCTACACTTTAAAGATCTGAAAAGATTTTGAAGATCATTAAGATCTGTATTTTAAGGATTTTAAAAATCTCCTTTAAAAAAAAATAAAAAAAACAACAAAATACACCCAACATTAAAAGCACTGCTGTAAGCCCAAAGAAAGCTGGAGTTTATAAACTAAAGATAAGCAGCTTAGACATTGCTTTGATCTGCTGAGTTTCAGCCTATTTTTATAAATCACTGGAAACAAAAGGTCAAGCTAGAAACTGTCAGAGCCTCATTTAGGGCAGAAAGTCTTGGTAATGCTACCAAGTTGTTGTTAGGGTTTTTTACAAGGTTAATCAGCAAGTTGCAGGATAAAGACATACACTTCTCTGAAGCACTGAAAATTCCTCTCACTCATCTTTCACTTTCCTTTGACCACTGCGCCTTGTCCACCACCTTGCTTAAACTGAAGCCAAAGTGCCAGGAATTGTCTTTGTCAGGTAAACCTCAATACCGCTTTCTAGTTTGAAATTATATATAATAGAAAACTAATTTGGAACCATTAAAAATAGGTTTGCCCTGACCCTTTTTCTGAGTGCCTACTTATTATCCTGTGTCTTTTTACCCTATTTATTCTGCAATTGGAGCTCCACCACAAGATTTTCCAGAAGCATAATCTCTTTGAAACTGAAGTATTACCTCTAATAAAGTTAGAATGTATGGGCCAGATATTTAAAGGATATAAATCACTCTGGCTGTATTGATGCATATCTGGCTTCATAATGACATAGTAATAACTTCTTGCTTCAAAACCCTTCTGATTTATCTTTTTGCCTACCCATGCTGCAAGGAAGAAGCTTTCATACCTTTAGCACTTCATTGGTGCTTAATGTAGCCAGCTCACAAGAAAAAATGCAGGGCTGAAGCTGCCCTCTCTCAGGCTCATTGCCTTTGATGAGGACGTAATACAGCAAGTAACTAAAATAAAAATGACTTTTGAAAAAAATGCACTGTGAGTTCTATTAAATTCTCTGCACATCTTCATTTTTAATTTCCAGAAGGCTGACAAGGCTGATATAAAAATTCTCAATACAAGGCAAGCATTTCCATCTCAAAAAGAAACACCACAGAAGTTTGTTATGGTGGAAGTACTGACACAGCCTTAGCTGTAATACTAACCTGACAGCAAGCTGATTAGTTTGCATAAACCTTCAAATAAAGAAACGGCATTGGAATAATAGAATTCTGTATACATGGCTTTCTTTAGGCTTAGTTTTAGTTTGGCTACACAGGAAGTGGTTTATATTGTTTCACTTAGTCTATTTCCTCAGAAATAGAGCAGATTTACATTAGAGGTTTTTGGTGGTACAGCTGTATCTCCAAAATCCTGGTGGTGTAATTCTCATCTAATTTTGAAAGCATCTTGGCCACAGAATTTATAATGGTGTCTCCCCCCCCTAAAATAAAGAAAATAAATGGATGTTATATTGGTTTAACTGCATCTGTACTAGAGACTTACCTAGAGGTTGGTATGCTACTAAAATTGAATCCTAAGTAAATATGAGTAGTAGTATGGTTAAGCAAGAAGTGCCTCCTTTTAAAAACCAGACAGCAAGTCAACAACTCTGCTCTGTTCTCTGCGCCACTTACAGACACTGCAACTTCCTAACAGTCATGTATCCAGCCTGAAAGTAGTTTTTAGAAAAAATTACCTTGTTTGTCCACTATCTCATAAGCTGCTTAACATGAGGTGTTTCTTACCTTATGATGTCATACTCTTCCTACAATCTTATCTTATGATGTCATACTCTTCCTGCAAAACCAGAAGATAAGAGGTTTATTTTCTTTTAAGAATGAGTCTCTTCTCATAATCATTTGCATCCTTGAGCCTTTGGTAAGAAGAAGTTAGGGCTGTGAAGTGATTACAAAGTGGTCCAAATACTATTTGAAGCCAGGCACTGTTTTAAGATTCCATATTCTTACAGGATAGAAACCCTAACAACCTGTATTTTGATACTGACAAATAAAACCGGATTAAATATTTTAGTGGCAGGTAGAATACATTAATATTTTACTTCAAGTAAGGAGTACTCTTCTGAAAAAAAAAAAAAAATCCAGCTTATTCCCATTACCTGCACTTTGTTTTTTATTGCAACACAGTCTCAGAGTGTGCAAACGGCATTCTTTACAGATGAATGAAACCAAACCCACCACTAATAGGCATGTCAGAAAACTATTCTTACTCCCATACTGCTCGAAATACATCTGAGACACTATCTGAAAGTTTAGTAAGCCTGTGATATTAAGTAATCACTTCTTTTAGGACCAATATTGGTCTACAGACAAGTATACCCTAAGAAAACCCTGTGAGAAGCAATGGAGTAAAATAAATCCAGATAGTACCATAAACACTACTGAGGGTTAGAAATAGAAGAAAGTGAGTTTAATACTGGCAAAAAATAAAAAAGTAATGACACCATAATGCTGCTCCCATCAGTGACAGGAGCAGTGTGAGAAATTAGATAAACGTAAAGAACCTGAAATTATTAGAGGTGTGGGAGAACAGTGGCTTCCCAAGCTAAAGCCATTTCTTTGACTCTGTTTGAGGTTTCTAAGCATGTCAGAGCCAAACTTCAACAGTACTTGCAAATTCCCATTCCTCCCAGTGAAGGAATATGGCTCTGGCTTTCAATGTAGCACCATTCTGGGTTGACAGGTAATACACTGGTTGTGATAAAGTATGATTCATTTTATGTGCCTTAGTCCCATTAGTGCTATTTGCAGAGTGCAAGTATCCAAGAGAGGGCTGATTTAGTATGTCTTTAAAAAGAAACAATTGTGCAAAATCAATTTCATTATACGGTAGTTCTACCCTGAGCCCAGTGATTATGATAGACGCTAGACTGACAGCATCAAAAGCTGTGCCCAGAAAGAACAGCATGGTTTGCTCATACTCTCCTGACAGCTTCAGGGACAAACTGTAAGAGTAAGTTCACTGTTCAAGCAGTAGGTGCATAGATTATTTCCTCAGACAACCAAAGACATGTCATTGTGATAGTGGCTTTTATCATGTGGACATGTGTCCTACTGAAACTGTGCTGGGGCTACCAACTAATTTCAGATAAACTACTGCAGCCACCAGCTGATAATGACTTCCAGTTGCTATTGACCTTGGCCATCGTTATAGCAGTGACCTAGAAGAATTGAAAGACTCTGTGCCTCATTACCAATCCCCTGAACTGTCAAGGCACATTATCTTACGGAGAAGTTTCTCCTCCTGCAAATAATCTTCAGGCCTGCCTTCGTGCAGAAGGGAAAAAAAATCACTCTGCTGTTTTCAGGTTTTAGAAGTGTCTCCACAAGAGCTCTTGTGTTTTTTTTTTTTGTATTAGTGTAAAGAAGAATTTATATACTTCTCTCAGAAGTATATAAGTATAAAGTTCTTTCTGGCATGCATGCAACTGTTACCCCTCAAAGTCCTGAGCCTGTTCCCATTGAAATCTGTGAGAGCAGCAGGCTTTGACCTTAGGTCAGCATAAACTTGAGATAATAAATTAATAGAACTTTGCCAGAAGTTTTTACAGAGTGGTAACTGTGTCCGTGCTCTTAAAAGACACTCTTCTCTCCTAATAACTAGGCTTTCTGAAAGAAAGCGCCAACAATGCTTCACTCAAAAAATGCATCCCCTGGATATTTCTGTGAGAAACCCCTAGGTCTCTTCAGAAGGCTGGAGAGTTTCTCATAGCATGTTTCTCGTATACTGAAGCTGCTTCCTTTGTTCCTGTACCAGCTGTCCTATTAAAGCTTCTACACTTCCAACTTGGGCTTCCTAATAGCTTGGCTGACCTTCATGCCCAGCTGTAAGGCAAAGTAAAGCACATGGCACCTTCCTCCAAAGCCACACAGCAGGCCTGGTGGCCAAGGCACAGACAGTGTGTTCTGATTTTGGGCAGTGCCAAGACAGGAGGAGCTGGCAAGATGAGAATAGGTGCCACACCACCCCATAGGATTCCTGGGAGACCTTGTGGGCCTGCCTCCTAGTAGGGATATGACTGCCATTTGTACATGGCACAGGTAGCCCCTTCTTGCAAGCTGAAGTATCTTATCTGCTCCCCTCGCAGGACAAAATGGAGCAAGATGAAAAGGACTCCACACATTTGGTTTAGTCCTGTCAGCTTGGATGGCATCTCTCTGAATTACAATCTTCTGTCTGTGTGTGTTTACCCACTGTCTGGGGGGAAGGACAGATGGTGGAGGTGAAAACCAGGGTTTGCAAAAGGCAGATGTAACACCAACACCCTCAGACATAGCACAAGATGCTTTTGATCTCTCTCTTAGTTGCATGCTAATACCAAAGAAAGACATTGTGCATTACCAGTGTCTTGCAGCCCACAAGATCAATCAATTTCAGCTTTCCTAAATTAAGCAAAAAAACCCAAAAACAAAACAAACAAACAAAAAAAAAAACCACCAAAAAAAAAAAACCCCAACTTTATTTCTCCGAAGTGTTATTTTTTAAATAGGTACTATTTCTTATTTGTTTCTTGTGTCATTTATTTTTCTCTTCAGACTCCTTTGTTGAAGTAGGTTATTTTTAGGTAAAGAGAAGTTTCTGTATGATTATGATCGTTACTCAGCACTCAGAGCACTTGGGTGAGTTTTTAATCAATTGCAATTTGACAGGTTTTTTTTCCCTCCCCCTCTCACAAGCTGGGCAAGCAGGCACATCCTGGATTAGTATTAAAATACTGGCAGGGCATGTTTGGCACAAAGGGGAAAAGCCTGGATGTGGTTTACCAAAAGTAGTCTCAAATTTATTTCAACAGAAACAGTAAAGGTATAGTCCCTGGAGACTTTCAAACCATGTAATCACTCCCAGATCTGTCACTCTCAAACACTTGCCTACATGAACTAAGTATGTAGAAACTACCCAACCCACATATGCCAGTTGCTTGTCTGGATAATTTATGCTTTACCAAATATTCACAGTCAGGTTACTTACAATTTGCTACAGTTTATGAAGCAAAATTTATAACGATAATAATATAAATATCCTTTTTAAAGCAACTTAATCCATGCCTAGCGTCCAAAAATCTCCCTAGGGAGCTAAAACAGTGTTAGGATTTTCTTCTTATTAGGAGAGAGTGTATTTCAGTGGCAGGTCTTATTGAGGTCATGGCAGTCTGCATTTCAGGGGGTGAGAACTGAGACCACCAGTCTTGTGGCCATCTGTCCATCTTACCACTTCAGTTAATAATCCGTTTTTCAGATCTTCATCAAGTTGAAGAGCATCCATTTTCCAGAGGGATTGCTACAGATCCTCCTACCTGAGAAACTGTCAGAAGCAAATCCAAACAAAAAGAAAAGCCCAAAACCAACCCACCATTTCTCAGGTTCAGACATTTAAATAGGCTCCAGGCAAGCACATGATATGCAAAGATTATTAAAAGACATTCTATTTTTTCATTATATTATGTGGTTGTTAGTTGACAAGATGTCTCCTCGTTCTTCATTGAATCTTCCATTTCATGTAGGATAATAACCCAAGGGAAAATAACACTCCATTCTCTACAGCTTCCTAATAACAGCTGTGGTTATTACAAAAGGTTAGCATACAGAGACCACAGATTCATTTCAGATGGGGCTGTGTTAATCCATGTTCTATAAAATGAGAACACTTCCAATGACTTGGCATTTGCTACTTAATTCTAATTTTTTTTTTCATTCCTGTAGGACAAAACTTTGTTCCATCCGGTAAGCAGCAGCTGCATAGATTGCAACCCAGCCGAGAAGAAGATTTTCATGAACAGATGTGATCCTTTATCTGAAACTCAGCAGTGGATTTTTGAACATATTAATAAGACTGTTTTAGAAAAATTTAACAGAAAGGCCAGTTCCTAGGGAAAAAAAAATTAAAAAAAAAAAAAAGAAAATTAAAAAAAAAAAAGAAACAGTGAACACACCTAATTCCGTACAGACTGCAGACTACACTTTCGCCAGCATCTGGGTCAAAGGAGTCAGGAATTAAATTTCCTAGATCCAGGAAATCTGTTCTGAGGATTAAGAAAATGCCACAGCAAGAGCCAGCAGGCTGTCCTTGTGGATGCACAGTATCTGGAGAACTTGGCCAAGAGCCTCACCGGATGCTGCTGAGAACTTCAGGCTGAAAATTCCCTTGCTGGTCGAGGGAAAACTTTGTTTAAAAACTGTTTAAAAGTACTCCCAGTTAATAAAGTAAAACAAAACTCGAGTTTCTCAGGTCAAATCCTGCTGTAGTGAGTAGCTCAGAACAGATGCTATAATTTGGGATGGGTTTATCATGTGCATGATGGCTACAGGAACCTGAAGAAATACCAGGTTTTAGAATTAAACGTGCTGGTAGAAGAATAATGATGTCCCAGCAGTCCCTAGACAAGATATATGCTCTGTTGACATTCTTTTAATAAAAGGTTGGGTTAAGCAGGTTTAACCTTCAGAACTGCTGCAATTAATTTTAAATACCTCCCTTTTACAGTCCATTCATTATCAAAATAGGAACGCTAGAAATCTTAGGGTCTAGGATTACATTGTAGTGAAGCATGAAATAAACTGTAAAGTTTTGCCCTCACATTTTCCCCCTTCAGGAAAAAAGGTAAAGCAATCAAATTTCTATACATGATATATTTAGCAATTGTGATTCAAATCCTGTTGTCACAAAAGGTGAGATTTTTTCTTAGTGACAAATGTAACAGCAGCAGCTGCAGCATAATGGAAGGCTTGTGGACTAGCTGTCTTTTCTAAAGGTAGACTCTTTCCCAAACTATAAATTAAATTGAAAATAGGCTGGAGTGGGGGTGAAAATCAGGAAAGGAGAAAATAATTGCATACTGCATGCAGAACTAGGTTAGTCAAATTAACATAGGTGCACTGTCATCACCTAAAAAGCGTGTTGACTCCCTGCAACACAGCTTTAAAGATATTGCAGAGATGTTGTAGTGCTCTTGACAGATGGGAGTGGAGATAAAAATTGGCATGGATCTAGTTGGGTGGTTTTGGAGTTTT
>JANRGW010008732.1:0-28938 GCA_024733675.1 Psilopsiagon aymara | reverse complement strand
AACTTTCCGGAGTCAGCAAATGAATGCTACTGTAGGTCTCATGATGGAGGAAACAGGAAGTGCCAACAAGTCAAATGTTACAGTATTTTGGTACTTCAGGCACAGGCACAGTTCAGGGTAAGACAGACCTCTTCTGTCACACTAATGATCATTATGGCCTGTGGTGTCCTCAGGCCCACCAAGCTGTTGTCATGAGGGGCCTCTAAAACTTGTTTGGGGGCCTATGGTTCTTCTCAGTAGAAATCAGTTAATCCTGATATGTGGATACTGATTGATAGGTCTGGGATTTTTCAAGGTAAGAAAGAAAAAGTATAAATTTATATTAAGTATGTGGCCGGATTTTACTTGAAAGATGAATTTACAGATGAAAGCACCATAAATGCAGATAGATCACATCCTCTGTGCTGTAACAGTACTTTCAAGTTCTAAAAATATCGTATGTTATTAAGTTGCTTATTCTGATTGCTGGAGAGGTGGCTGACTAACCAGAATACTGATGTGCTGTCTATCCTGTTTTGAGGGAGTAAAGTGACTGGTTTTTTTATTGCTCCTTAAGCTGTGTTTATGCACAAAGAGCATTGATTGCATCCAGAGGATGGTTCCAGTACTAACAACTATGTGCTATATTATGGCAGCACCTTGTAGCTGTAGATTGAGACCCAAGCTTGTAGGTTATAGGAACTTTTTGGGAAGGGAATGAGATCCAGCAGTATTCAGGATGCATGCCCTTGGACAGTTGTGGAATGTGTCCATACATTTAGCACTTGCTGCAAGTTAGTGAAGAGATCTTTCAAATAATCTGAAAGAAATGTATCTATCAAGTTAGACATCTCAATTTATGATTTTACAATAGGTGAGCTTGTTTAGATATTTATAATTTTAATCTGAAGATATGGTGCACTCAGGAATGGAAGCAGTAAGGCTACTCTATGAGGATACTTCAGGTTTGTTTGGCTATCAGTACACAGAACTAGACTAGCCACTGCAGACTGTCAGCCTTCCCGGGTGCAGTGTTTGCTGCATCATTTATTTGCCTCCTGAACATGAAGAAAGAGGATTTGGAAAAAGAAGAAAATGGCTTCCAATGATGTAGATGCAGCCCTCAAACTATTGACTGTAACCGGCCCCAAACTGTCAAAGTCCCAGAAGCAACACTGTATCCCCAAAATAGAGAGCCAAAGGAGAGTTGCTAAACCAGCTAAGCAGTTTGTCAGCACAGGTTGGTAGGGTTGTATCATTCAGTGTCTGACTGCATTTCAGTGGTTTGATTTTGAAATGTCTAGTGGGAAATAGACTTTTGTTGGAGCAAAGAAATTCTGTATCTTTTGCAACCCTTGCTGAGTAATATTGCACATCACTTTGCACTGCCAAAAGAAACCTTCCCCTTACTCGTAGCTGGACACTAATCGTAAGCTCTAGCAGTCCATGTCACATAACAACCCACATATTCAGATGTTTGGGGAGGAGAGAAAGAAATATGATCTACATATGTATGTTTTCAGGTTTTATATAAGAAAAAAATATAAAAATATAATAAAAATATATTGGAGTTTGTTGTGGATCAGCAGTGACCAACTGTTGATCAATCTGGAAGTATAAAAGTTTAATGAAGGTCTATATCTTGAGGAAAGTTGAATGAGAAGTTGTCACAGTGAGTTAGGCATAGAAACACACACACACATACATGTGTGTATGTATATATATACGTACATGTGACCAGTGGAAAGAAGTAGACAGAGGAGAGGAGTTTGTTTTCACTTCATGGGTTGATCTTTCAGATGTTTAGTATAACCAGAAGTGCCCACAAAAAATTGCTAGGATGCAATCAGACTTCTAAAGAAGACAGTTACCTGTCTGTTTTCAGCTTGAGCATATTACTCTTTGTTAAAAATTGAGACAAAAAAAGCTAGCATGCAGCTTCACCAGAGACAGCTGTAATCCTCCTCCTATGGGTAGAAGGTAGCCCTAGGGACAGAGTTCTTCAGAGCTATGCTTCTATAACATTTGGGATGATGGATTCACAAAATGGTTATGACTTGCAAAGCACAGGACTCCTTCAGCAGGAAGTTTTATTAATAATAAATGATCATTTAAAATTAAATCTCAATTAAATTCTTTCTTGGGTGTTCTCCAAGCTTTCAACTGATAACAGTATTTCATGACTAATTTAATGTTCAGAATTTCTTTAAGTCTTCCTACAGCCATATCTTTTCTACCCAGCAAAGAGCTGAACAGCTTGATAGGATGGGCAGATATATTTTCCTCACATATTTCAACAAGAGCATTTAGACTTAATATGCATCCCTTCAAAAGACTGTGAAGTTTCTTTGCAGAACTTTTTACTTTAAATACCAGGGAAGTTCTGAAGATATGTTGAATTTAGTGCACAGGTAGCATTAACTGATGTGGGCTCATTAGTTCAGTTGAGCTATACTGATCTGCCCCAACTGATTACTTGTTTCAGATTTTTCAGTTAATTATTTTATGGCGAGAAGGCGCTTTGATCAACATGCCTGAAGATCTCTGTATCTTAATAGTTCTTCATTACTTACCCTAATGTTTTTCCATTTAGGGAAAGAGAGAGTAGATGACTATCTTTCTGTGGCCAGCGAACTATTACTACAGGAAAGAGCAACTGGAAAAGCTGGAACAAACACTTAAGTGCAACTAAAACTCTAACATCACTCCATATGTGACAAAATCTAAACTAAACAGAAGTCTTGGGGTAGAAGGCTTAGGAGCTGGGAAGCAAAGCATTTCAGCTGTTGGAGAGTAGCTTTGTTGCAGAGGCACAACCAGACTTCACTTCTCACTGAGCAGTTTTATTTTAGAACCAATGTTTCTGCAACAGTATGGCTATGTTAATGATATAATGCATGCTTCCTGGGTGATGTCAGCTTATGAACAAATGGTCTGTAGCTGCTGAACTCTGTCTTCCTCACGATAGACTAAGCTTGAAAGGAAGCTGAGAAACACCTAACAGCATTTGATTACTGGCAATTTGCCAGGCATTAATATCTCCATGGCCTCAGTGAAAACACATGCCACAGAAGATGGTAGAAGAAACATATATGAATACCTTAACCAAATTTATGTGATGGGTTGCACCTCTGTAAGAGTGGCTGCAAATTTTTTCTTTTAAAAGAGTCATCATACTCAGAATTCATTTGCCTTTTTACTGATAACTTCTGCGAGGGACTGAGTAGGACCCTTTAAGCCTCCCCAGTTAGACTGATGATGGAGCATTTAGGAAGGCAGTGCTGGGAGGCTTTCAATGTGGCTGCCATCAGAGCTGTATCCATTTTCTGTTTAAAGAGCATCTTTAATGCTCTTGCCCATCGCTTTTCAAGAGAACACAAGATGTACCTTAAAAAAATACAATAGTCAATTTATTTTGGGGCTTTTTTAATCTATCAAGATTGTTAAGGAAATAATTTCAAAACCCTTGAAAATAAAAAACTGATCAGAAATAGCTTTTTCGTAGCTGGTATTAGTATTATAAAGTTAATAAATTCACTTGTTTAATCCCCTTTCCAAGTCTGTTCCATACAACCTCTTAGAGAAAGCACAAGAGTCCAAGAGTGCTTTTATGTAACATTCTGAGGATCTTTCCTGTCTGAAAGTTTTGAAAGAACTTCCAAAAATTAGCAAGTGTAAGCCAAAAGGTAACAAAATACCCACAAGAAAAAGTATCAGGCTATTATGTCTGGTGTACCAAGAGATTTTGCTAGACTTCTTATTCTAAAATAGTACCCATTGACTGGAAAATTTTAGATGAATAAGTAATGCAGTTTAGTAAACCTTTAGTGGAATAGTGCTTTCTGTTAAAGACTTTTACAAAAGGAAAATATCAAATTTTAGTGAATCTGTATAGTTAGTTGCTGACAGGGGGTTTTTTAACCACCTGTAACAGAGAAATCTGTCCTGAGGTCTCCTGTAATCTCATACTTCCTTCTTATACTTCTGAATGCACTGGAGAAAATCTAAACAGTGGGGGGGAAATACTTTCTAAAAACTAACCGAGAAACTTGTGTAAGAACAGGCACACTTTTCAAAGCTTCAGCAGCATTCAGAGGATGCATTTGCTCTGTGTGATGGCTTTCTCTTCTGTCAGTATATTGTTAATATCAGTGGTATTACTCCTGAGGTAGGACTTCTGAAAATGATGGGCTATCATTTAGCACAGTAGATGGACAGCATGGTGCCAGAGGGAAAAAAAAAAATCCACTTTCAGGGAACAGTTCTTGAAAAAATTGCATTCACACATTGCAGTCTGGTATGCCTTTAAAGTCCTAGCCGTTCATAAGGTTTCCATTATCTTAGTGTTTTTGTCTTTTTACAGGCCCTGGTAGTGTGCTAGGCGCTTCAGTGACCCTTGTGAAAACAGTGCAGACAACAGGGCAACAAAAAGGATGTGGGTTAAAACAGTAAGAATTTGTGGTTACCTAAAGGTGTTGTGTCCACCGCACTGGCAAGCAGGTTAATTATACACAAAGAGAAGTTTGTTTTTTTTGTGAGACCACTGTGGTACATGTCCAGCTTCACAGAATGTATGAATGAGAAGGAGCCTTGCAAAGCGGGCCAGCTGGAAAGCTTGTACTCAGCAGAAGATGTAGAAAATGTCACAAGGATCCATTTTAGAGAAGCAGATGAACAGAGTATTTAGGGTATATTGGGTATATGGACAATGTAAGGAATGTGAGGGGGACTGCAATGAAGCAAGTCTGGTGGGCAGTACTATCTAAAAGACATTAAGGCATAGGAAAGGAAAAATTGGTCCTCATTAACCTTAGCCCTCATTAACCTTGGCAGTATCCCTAAAGCTTTGTCAAAGTATTAGTTGATTTAATTAAGTTAATCCTTCACCTCTCCCAGTAAATGCTTGGGCTGGAAGGAATCACAGCCCAAGCAAACTTCTGTTGATCAACCCAGAGGATCTAATTGGTACAAAACACCACTAGACACAATTTAGCCAAATAACCCAGCTGGCACCAGAACTAAAACAATATTACCAGCCTGAATGATTTGTAGGCCTCTGGCATCCCCCTGTGAAAAAAAAGTTTCATTTGCCTAAATGAATGATTGATGGTAATGATCCTAGATTAAGAAGATCAGGAATCCTGAGCTTTTGCAGAGGTGAGAGGTCAAATGGTGAGATTAGAAGATGGCAGTTTAATTGAGAAAGGAAGGAGGAAATAGGTGGTAGAAGGGAAGAAGTAGGAATCTGGTTTAATTCTGGATATGGAGGAAGCAGGACCCACAAAGGTCAGACACTGATAATTTTGGCTACCTCTTCATACAATGTTTATTTCCATCATGAATATTCAGGAATTTAGAGGCAATCAGTCCTCCTACAACAGATTTACTTAATTTTAGGATAATGAGAACTGCATAATCTGAAATTTGTTGATCATAAAATATAGGAATGCAACTAGAGCAAAGCTTTGAAGGATACCAAGCCAGTGCTGAGTTTTATACCAAAGGTATGTATGTGTGTTCCTGAGGATATTTTGTGGATAGTGAATAGAAGCAGACCATTATTGTCACCGTTTTACCTCAGATTACTATTTCTCTGCATCTCAGGCTTTTTTGAAAGAGGAAAAGTGTTTGGCTAAATTTTCCAAGAAACACCAATCCAGATCAGTGCAAAGTAACTCTGCCTACTCCCTATGTGGATCAAGACAACTTATGTTTCTCTTCAGACATCACACATGGCTCTCAAAGAAAAGGAACAGAGTGGCTCTGCCTTCATAAATCCTTGCAGTGTTCACCATTTTTTTATCCATTTCAGTTACTTTCTTTATTCTTTTTTCTGTTTGGTGTTTTTTCCCTTCTGCTGACTCCCCACATGCATGATTCTGTCAGAATGCTGGTCTTTTCTACCCTCCTTTCTGGTTTGTGCCAAGAGGTGTTGCTGCTCTTGCATATCCCTTCCTCAAGATAAGAGTGACTAAAGCTGTTTTGATCTTGACTTGGCAGAGCCACAAGCTCTTCTTCCTCGGGGTACTTTGCTTGCTTGTGCTAGCAAAGGGCTGGGGGGTAGAAAGGTACATGAAGAGAAGGGAGAACTTCTGTCCTTATGGGTCACTCTCACTACAGATTTTGTCCATGGAAGAGTTATCTTGGAGGGAGAAAATTGCATTGGTGATCTACTTTCTCACCCATCTTCAAAATTCAGTGCTGCTCAGAGAGGGGAAAGTAAAAGAGCAGGTGAATCTTATTCAGTGGATATACTTCTTATGAATATTTAGAAACAGTTGAAATTAACTTTGGCAAGCAGGTTTTTAACTTGTGATTATCCTTATTGAGTTAACATAGGTACAAGAAACTGAGCTGGAATTATATTAAAATGTCTTTTGTGTAAGCCACCAGGGGATTATAACAACTTTAATTGAAGGAATTATTTCAGATCTGAAATGGATGTGTAATCTGTGATGGACGCATGACACCACAGGTTAACTTTTCATCAACTTGCAGAGAGTTAGCAGGGCGTTTTTTACAGAACCCCAAAAAGAGAGAGATTGTCCAATATGCAGCAGCTTTTGCTTTCAAGGTTCCAGTTTATTCCCCACTACATCAGCAAAGTTGATACCTATAAAAAGTTGCCCCAATGATTCGTATTATCAAAGCTACATTTGCAGAGATGGCAGTAAAACATCACCTTTTCTTTCCTATTAGTAGAGAACCTTTTCATTTATTACCTATTTGTTTTTATACACCACCAGAGTAATTTATTTGCAAACAGAACACATGGATAGAAGTTGTACTTTGTCCCTTCATGAAACAAGTTCCTAGAATATCAGAGTACCAGCGTGAAGGCTGTACAAATGCACTGCTAAAAGGATTGTCGACCAAGAAAAAGGGAATTCATACAGAAGAAAAATAAGGCCCCATAAAGTTTGTTTTCCTTTATTTCTGTCATATCAACCTCCAAAATTGCAGCTACTGCTCTACACTGAAACCTACCACGGTAGTCTACACCTGGAAGGATAATGATGCTTCATCAGGGTTCTGCTTCTAATTTTTCATAGAAATCTGAACTGTGGTGGCTATATAAACTTGATCTTTGGGGTTGGGAATCGTTTTCCAGAGTTGCTGTCCCTGCAATGGGCACATTTCTTCCAACTTTGGCCTGACCTGCATTTTTCCACCTCAGACTCCGTTGGCTGAAGTAGCTTGGTATCTTCAGGCTCTCCAGATGATGTAGTCTATTGCACATCTCTTAGTTCTTCGTAGCAGCCCTATTCACATAAACACACATGCTGTTTACCAAGCAGTAGGTGACAAAACAGGAGTTTGTGGTCCTTTCTGAGCCTCTAAGGTGCTTCTATTCAGCAACTAGCCTTTCTGGTTGTCAGAGTGTTTTCCAGGCATCTCTTTCCTGCAGGTATCCTGCAAAATATGAAATTCTCTCACTTTTCTGAGAGTCTGGAATTACAGCCTTTGCTTGCTGTTAAACAACATTCGGGACAAAACATTCCCTGGCAATTCAACTATTATAAGCTACTTTGAAAGGGCCAAGAAAAGCTGGAGACAACTTTGTGTAATCCATAACCAATGTGCTAGTGACAAGGCAGCCAGTGATGAGCTGGGCTGATAGGTGGCTAGTAGAGATTGATTAACAAATAAGATGGAGTTGTCTTAATTTCATGGGAATCAAGGTCAAATTATTTGGTTATTGTAATTTAGGAAATATAGCTCTCTGAAAAAAAATTGAGAAAATATTTTCAGGTGTGTGCATAAGCATTATACAATAGACTACAATTATTAATATATACATTACAATAAGCCAAATGAAACACTTCTGTGCTGACTAGTCAGAGATAGTTGGCTTAGACTTTATTAAACAATGGCTGTAGAAGCTTTGACCAATTTACTGATGCATTAAAATAATACTTTCAAGACATGTTTAAAGGATTTACAGGGAACACATGCCTGTAAATTACTAGACTGTAATTATGAAACTGAATTATGGAATAAAAATTGTACACCTGCCCTATTTTATATTTGGATGTATTACGTTACAGAATACAAAGTAAAAAATTGCTGAAGTACACTTTCAAAAAAAAATTACCGTGATCTGAATGAATAAATACCTCTCAGAAGCCACAGCATTAATCTTTCTATTTGTTGAACATCTACCACTGCTAAAATAACCTGTTGTGTTGAGTGGGAGAAGGAGCAGGCAAGCCCACCAGGCCTCAGGGCTGCCCAGGGCCATATGGCTGCTCACTGTTCCCACAGTCTCCCGCCATACCGGCTGTGTAATATCAACAGAAAGAGAAACCCAAGTCATCTTCTCCAACAAAGAGCACTGTTAGCACTGGCAATACCGTAAATCATATCTTGGACAGCCACTGAAATGAGAGGCAGATATAAAAGGGAGGACAAAACAGGCATACACACATCATAGGCCTCAAGTGACAAATATGGAAGCACTGATAAAGTCAATGAGGACTCGTATCCTAGTAAAAAGTCAAGTAAATAAAGATTTAATTGTCCCCTTTCCACACCAAAAAAAAACCAACAAACCTAGATATTCCCTGTGCCACTGGTTCTTCTTCTGTCTACAGCTGATAAGATATAATATACCTAAGCAGGATTAGCTTGCTGAAGGAGGGTACCCACACTGCAGAAGTTTAGTAGTCATAGAGAAACAGTAAGAGTCAATCATCTTCAAAGACTATGGAAGGAAAGGTTGCTTCTTATCTATTCGTTATCTTAAAATGAATGATTTTCCTTTTTTTATTTGCATCTCTTTAAGCCTTGTAGCTTAATTTTATGCATATCCATACGCTGCAGTTCTTCAGTGCTGTACCTCTACCCTTAAACTTTCTAATCTTAACTACTTGGTTAAATTCATCCCTGACATCCACTGCTTGTGACAGAGTTGTGGCAGGATTTAACTGATCTCTTTTTACAAAAACTATTTTCTACATAAACTTTCAAGCCAAATTGTGGGGACTAATTCTTTATAGGCAGTGCTTCTACTAAATAAAACTTGGTAAATATTTTTCTGGAATGAAGATAAATAAACTGAAGTGGTGATTATAACAACAAAACAAAATACAAGTGGGGGGAATTTTATGAACAGCAAAACTCCTATCACATCCCTAATGAGGATAGAGTCACATGATAGGCACTGCCTTTGGCAAGGGAGCAACTAAGAATGAAAGAAAAATATTATGAAAAGAACAATAAAGGGCTTTAGATACATCAAAAACAACTAGGCATTACTTTTAACATAGCCTAAAGTTAAATGCAGTAAACCAGCAGAGGATTCTCCCATTTGCATCATTTAAAGCTCACAGCCTGAGGAAAGCACATATAAAGAAACAGGATAGTCTTATGTGAATTGTGTATCAATTATCTAATTACCCTTGATAATATCAGGTGCAAAGCTTCAAGGAAAAAGCTTTAATGAGCTTTTGCAGGTAAGAACAGCATCAGGAGAGTAATAAGACTTGAAGCAGAGAGAAAAGAAAGGAGACAGGGCTGTGTCTCTGTCAGAAATAAGTGGCTTGTCCCTGGTTGCGGGGAAAAGCGATAGGCAGGAGTTACACAGCAGTTACAGGTGCACATTTATCAACTAAACCCACAACATTTACGCTCAGGAAGAGAGACAAGGAGGCTGAGTGGGTTTTTGCTTTGACTTGTCTTTTACTTCAAGGCTGAGATGCTGCCATGTGGATTCCTGCTGGTCTGGAAGCAGAAGAGCATCCAAGCCTGGCTCTCACCTCCTCCCCTCCTGCTGCCTGTGGACAGGAAAAAGTGAGAGCAGTCTGTGATCATCACAGCTGGGCAGGAGGAAGACCGCTTCAAGAGAGGAGGTCAGCAGCAGCTACAGTATCTCAGCCTCCAGAGACAGCTCCACGTTAGCAGCAGCTATTTGGAAGCACTTGCAGAATGCAGCCTCCCACAGCCTGAATTTCCATCATGAAAAGCTTGTGACACCACCAGCTCATGCAGTAGCTCCATTCATTAGCTGCCTATTAGCTCAATGGTGGCACTTACACCATTCCTGCACCGGTCAAACGCATGTTGCCTGACTGCACTTCTAGTAATGCTGTGAGCTCTGATCAGTGCATTGCCCCAACCAGGTAGGAAAGAGGCAGATCAACAGATCTGGTCAGCAGCAGGGTCTCCCCCTTGGTTTTGAAAGGAGACTGTAGTGACCTTTTCAACTGGAGGCCTTGGGGAATGTATGCAGAAGAGGATGCCTAGTGGGGTGCTCATGTCTGGATGTGTTTGGTTAATAATCTTGGGGGGGGGGGGGGAAGGAGATCAGGTTTTTTAAAATATTTTTTTCTCTGCCTAAATGATTATTAAGTAATATTCACCACTGGTTTAGTTAAATGCGACTACAGATTTAGAAAGAATAAGTTACTTTAAGGAAATTCCAGGGTAAACTTTCATTCTGACAGGCAGAAGCAAAACTGACAAGTAGAGCGAAATTAGCTTGTAACAGTCAGAGAGACAGACAGACAAGTGGGAAGAGCTGAGAAAGCTCAGCCAAGGAGACGAACCCCGGGAGTAATACCTGCAGGCTAGTAATACACAGCCCCTTGCTAAAGAGGTTGGCTCAGTAGCTACTGCCTAAACTAGGTGAGAAGATAGGTATTGTAAGTAAATTACTTGGTTATCCTTATCTCCTCAGTGCTTCCCAGAGCCTAAATTGAGAGCAGGAAGGCAGTCAACACTGCATCCCTCCAAAGTGCGCTTCTTAGGTCACCCCACACACTTCAGGTGACCTAAGAGGGTCCATGCTGGCACCAGCACAGGAAACTGCAGTCAGGATGTGGGGGGTGTTGCCACCTGAGCAATCCCATATCTCCCAGCTCCTCACCAATTCTACACAGCAACAGACCCCACCAAAGGTTACATAAAGCCTTTACAGATTCACTCAGGGGTGGTTTTTTTGAGCTGTTTTGCTTTAGGGGCTCCTGTTTGTACCTCCTGATTACTGACCAGCTGTGGCTCCACCATTTTCATGACAAGAGACCTGCATTTGCAGCCCTTTAAGAAGATATGACCCTGGCTTTCCAAGCACTGGGACTTGCAACTGAAAGGAGACGTCACTAACTCAAAATCAGGTCAGTGACTAAACTGTTTGATGTTGGCAAGTGTCATGAAGTCACTTGCATTTGTTGCTTAGACCAGAGTTTAAGAGCTGTCTATTTAAATGTTTCTGAAATAGCAGCTGAGATAAGGAGAGAAGGGTGGGGAAACTAAACTGCAGTGTGGTCCCCTGAGAATGCAGATGTCTTTGCTGTTAAGCACTCATGAATGTGGTGCCAACAAAGGACACTAGTCGACTGCTGCACAGGTCTTTAATAACCATGGACACAGGACTATAAAAAGATCACATCAAGCTGCATTTGCTGGTTTCAGTTTATTTCTTCTAAACAGCATGCTACAAAATTAAGACCTGTGCCCTGACCTTTTGGGGGTGCTAACCTGTTTCCAAAGCTCTAACTCGAGAAATTATAGCCTGCCATGTCTGCCTGCTGGCTGCTTGGCAAGGATGTTGGTACAATGTGAGCCTTGCCAAGCAAAGACAAAATGGCATTGCTTCCTATCCCATGTGGCAGTCAGCATTCTCAGTACTATTAGTGTTGCTGCTATGCTCCTTACTGTTTCTGCTGAGATAAGCAGAAGGTACGTTTTTTTGCAGTACAGGCAATATCAGCAGTCTCTTAGGCTGATAAACAACATGGTGAGCAACACGATTTAGCCTCTTCCCTCTTTCTGATATAGCTTTTGCATTAAGAAATGCAAAGTACTAGAAAAGCATGTGTTGGTTTAGGAGCTACCATATTCTAACTTTCAGTAAATCCAAAGCAAAAAACAGAAATCGTGTGTCCTTTGTGCTAGTTACTTTTGGTACATGGGATGTTGCTGAACTTTTGTTCCATGCAAAAAAATCTTTCTCTTGCATCAGACTTTCATCTGACCCATTACTGAGATAATCTTCAGCTAGCTTACTCTTAAAAGGCTGAAGCTATGGTGGTTCTCAGGATAGACTTGACACTGGATATGTCATGAAACTAAACAAAGTCTAGCCATGACTAACACTTTCAGTTCCCTGAGAGCTTCCATCAAAGTAAACCTAGGGTGAAATATTTCCCTTTTAAAGTGCATATATGAAGTAAGGCAAACAAAACATTTTCTGTTATTTGCTTGCCACAACATTCTTTGGTGTCTAAGCACAGTGGTTGGCATACACAAATATGGCAGCTCATTTTTAAAAGGTGCGTAAGTGTTATAGCAATAATAAAGAAAACAGTTTGCATTTCAGGTGAAGAGACAATGGTGTACCAGAAAATATTTACCCAGAAGACCAGTAATTTACAGGCAATTTAACAGTGGTTTAAGACTTTTCTTGTCAGTATGTGCACACATTTGAATCTTACAGCTTTGCTTTTAAATAAGGTTTTCATTTGTGTGCTAAATAGTTTTCTTTAATTTAAAGGATTAGATTGTGAGGGACTGGTATGTGTTAATTGATGTTCTCCCCAAAGCAGTAGTGATTTATAGCTAACGAGTTTTTATAGCATGTGGCATGTAAGGAGTGTTTAGCTTCTTGTGGAGTTTTTGTATTTTTTAGTAGATCTTGGTCTTTACTGGAAAGGGTTAACAGAAGCTCATAAATGTCTCTTGGTCTGGCTGTGTCCTCTCAGCAAAACAAACTGGCACAAGGGAATTTTGTACTGCTGTCGTCAGAGTGCATCCGGTCCCAAAGCTGTATTGCAGGCCTCTCTTTAAGCTTTATCGATCATAACAACAACACGTGTATGTGTGCAACGACCAAATATGAGCTTACTTGCATGGAGATGATCCCATGAGCAAAGCTAAACCCAAGGGAGGGTGCTTGGAATCTGCACTGCCAGATGATTTGTGACTCTGTGAACTGTAGTTGTACCTGTGGTAGCGGCAGGGATCCCTCTAGTTCTCATGAAATGCAATTTCATGAATTTGTATAGGTGCTTGGCTTATCTCCAATGAGATGAAGATGCTATAACTCCCCTTGCACCATACTGAAACACATGCTCCCAAGCCATGGTGAAGTTAATTAAACATAGAAGAGCTCCTAAATGGATCTCTTTAGTTACCAAATACCAAAAAAATGAACTTGCTTCATAAACCATGTATATGCAGCAAAGGATGCCATGTCAGATAACTCAGGTAGTGCATATGTAATCTCGTGATACCTGAAAGCTTCTCCTAATTGCTGCCTCACCTGTGGCAGTGATGCCTCAGAAGAAAGTCCCCAAACCTCTTGAGTGGAGCAGGGGCCGTGGCTCACTCTGCCACCGCAGCAGAAGTGCTTCCTGCTGGAACAGCCAGCTGAGTCCAGAGAAAGTCCGCAGAGACTTTTAGAAACCCCAGGAAGCTTTAGCCTCAAAGACAGAGGAAGAGGCACGAGTCTGAAGCTGGCAAGACAAAAGAGCTTGCCAGTGACAAGCATCCAAAATTCACCAGGAAAGCTCCAGAGCCACAAGAGCTGGCATCAATATCTTTCATTTGGCTTCTCTTCTGCACTCTCCCCCTCCAGTGCTTGGCAGAGCAGATGTAAAACATGGCACACTACTTGCGGGGATACTGGTTACAGTATCAGATCTAGGATCCTCAGAGACAGCTTAGTCCTACCACTTATGACAGGCTGAATTTGTGGGAACTGTTGGGTCCTTTTACTGGATCCAGGCACGATAATCCTCTCATTGGAAAGCTTTTCAAACAATTACAATTCTTGATGCACACTGTCATGCTTAATGCTGTATATGATTGCAGGAGTTCACTCTTGCATGCTTAAAGCATTTGTGTAACAACTTCTTAAACCTGTATATGATGATAACTATTTTGAGAATGAAAGTACTTTTTTCACCCCTAAGGTGTATTAAGTTACTGCTGGGGTTAATGTGGGAAAGAGGCTGAATGCACAGCAGCAAACTGCACAGCCTGGCTCACTGACCTGAAACGCCACGCTAGCCAAGAAACAAAAGCCTAACCCCAGCCTGCTTTCCTTCACCTCTCCTAAAGCAACTATGCCAAGTACCATTACTGGGCAGCAAATGTAGCAAAACCAGCAGCCCCCCATCTCTCTATGTTTAAAGAGAATAAACTAAAAGGTGCCAGATGGGAATGTGTACTGAGGTTTCAGCCACATCTCGATTCTGTAGCCTCCTCTACTCCCAGTGCCTACTAAGCAAGTAGGTCATTCTGAATGCAGGAAACTTTTTAAACCACCACTTTAAATTACCTACAGAACATATTTGGTGTTAAAGTTGTATTACTTAAGAAGTTAAGGGTTTTTAAAATGATTATAAAAGCATAGTTGTTACAAGGAAGAAATAGAGCATAATTAAGAAAGCCTTCTGAGCACCTTAACAAGTGGAAATATTCAAGTCTTAACTTCTCTTTATGCTTTGTCTTCCTACCTGTCATACAGCTTTTCATGTCTATCTGCAATGCATAGTATTCTTGACCATAATGCTTTCTAGGGTCTTTAAAAACTCTGCAGCTAACATTTAATTGTTTGGCTTTTTGTTTTTGTTAGGTCAAGGAGCAGTTAAATGCAATCAGGGAGCAATGCCATCTTAATTATGGAAAAGCCAATACACAGCTTTAGACAGTGTGAGAACCAGACGCAGCACAAGCCTTAGTACCTTGATTATGACTTAAGGACATGTGTAACTTTGTGATATTTTAGGGGGTCATCATAAAGTCACTAAAGTCCCATAATCCCTGAGGAAAGGGGAGGACAAGCGAGGCCATGGGGCCATGTGTGAAAACCTGTACTAGGTAGCTTTTTTCCTTTCCTCCCTCCCTTACAGGAGACTTGCATAGCATTCTTATTCTCCAGTTATTTGTAATTATATTGTACATAGCTCATTATTAACAGAATCAACTAGTTAACTAGTTACGTAGCTATGAATGAGGTAAAAGCTAGAACTCAGAATGGAGGAAGCAGTAGAATAACATGCTTTTCAGGTGCAAAGTGTTTCTGCACATGCTTTGATTAGCTCTGAAGAAAATGGCAGGCTTAGAGGTGGTTTAGTTGTGCTGGGGAAGGCCTGTAAAGGAGAAAAAAAAAGCAACCATATGTGACTGTGCCCTGGTTCACATCAGGACATCAGGGAGCACTAACCTTGGGGTCCAGATTGATGGCTGTCCCCCAGCACCAGGGGAGAGCACCCCCAGCAGCAGGTGTGGACACAGGAGTGCCAGGCTTACCTCAGGCAATGCAAATACTGCAGGACCAATTGGCACAATCAGTGAAGCCAACCCACCTTGCTTGGCATAGCCAGCTAGCCACGTGGCACACTGGCAGAGGCCTCCAAGCTTAGGCTCAGTGAGCCCAACCCAAATGACCTGGTCAAGCATACTTCAGGCAGTAATTAGATGCTAGGTAGGCTTACTTTTCATGAAACATTATGTGAAATAATAATACGAAGTATAACAGACTGTGAAATGTCAGGAACAATTGTGGCACCCAAGCCAGCCTGCAATGCCAGGCATTTTAGATTAACATTTTAGGCATTTCTAACTTGACAAATGTGGCATGTGTGTCTACCGTTTCAGATTGGACTGAAACTTCACATGAGATACCTACAAGTTGCTGCTGCTTCCCAGTGGAAATGTTAGTCAGGCAATGAAAAGAATGAGTTGCCTGTTAAAGGAATGCGTACTGCAAATATTTTATGCATACAAATGCTAAGTGCAGACTGAAAGCAAATTGGACAAAAACTGCAGAGCATAACAGCTGCTGCAAAGGATGAAGCACCCTTAGGTTATAAAGCTACATGTTAGGGATAGATGTTCACAAGCTCCTCAAGCACAAGTAACTGAAGAGAAAAGGGTAACTGCACGGTAAAGGCTGCATGCTCTGAACACCCTGTTTACAACCTGGGAGCACAAAGAAACTGCTTTTTCGTAAAATCTTTTAACTCTAAAAAGTAAATCTTTAAAGCAGAGCAAGGGAGTCATGCACACAAATCTCATTATTATGAAAGCTGCTTAGAAACTTTAGCCCGTAGAGTCAACATACCACAATGCATTCAGAAGTACAATTTCATAGAGTTACAAATGCTTCTAACAATTAGCTAATTAAAAAAAAAAAAAATAGGATTTAAAAGGATTTAAAAGGAAAGAATTACAGATGGGTGATATGTTAAGAAGGAGGTAATTAAAAGGGATTGAGAGGGTACAGTAGGAAGTGGATGTGGTTAAGGCATTTTGAAGATTAGTTGAAGAAAAGTCTGGTAAAACTGGAAGTAGGAAGCCAAATCCTGGGACAAATGAATAGAGTTTCTTTGATGTATTTGGAGCTGTGTGGTTTATACATAGTCAGCATCTGGCCTGTGGACCTTAAGAATGATTGGATAAAAATAGCTGTGGAAGCTTATTAAAATACAACCAGAAAAAGTGGCGTATAGTATTTGATGCACAAAAGGTACTTATATTATCAGAGATTAAATACCCAGTCAAAGGAACCGAACAGCTGCAGGTACTGCAGCCTCAGAGGTCTTAGGGAATTAAGCAACTTAACAGTAATGGAAGCTGTGACTTGCTATGCAAGCTGGTTTATTGAAATCAAAAACTGAAACAGGATTTATTACTGGTTTAAGGTAGATTGTGAGTTTGAAACTCATTTCCAAATGTGTCCCCAAAGAAGCAAGACGATATGACTGTTAAAACTTGGGGGGAGAGCCGTGGCATTTGGAGGTTATGAGGAAAGGTCTGGCACGGAAGTGATACTGACTCCAATTAGTGCAGATATGCTTTTTGAAATTCCTGCAGGTTTTTTATAACTATAGAAAACATGCTCAAACTTTGGGGTAAGTAGGTTGTGTATGCGTGCTTGAGTTCTCAGCTTCTAGGATTAAGAGACTGTAAGTATGTGCACCATCCTGTAGGTGCTCTAGTTACAGACTGGACTTGTGTGTACTAGGCACTGAGCAAACACAGTACAAAGATACACAGCAAAGAGTGTACAAAGCAAAAAGACAGCAGAAAAGGATAAGAGCCAAACCAGGTCAGCACGACAGCACCCAAACTTTGTATTCCCCTGCTGAGCCTGCAGGGCTCCTAGGAACTTTTTGCATTTTACATGCTGAAATTTCAAAACCAGAAGGCAAGAGAGTCTCTGTCCTGACGTTAAGCAGACTCATTTCAAAGATGACTCTTATTCCATTTTCATTGCTTCAGTGAGCCAGTGCCATGTTCAGAGCACTGTTAGCGTTGAGGAAGAATAGACAAGCACTGAGAGTTTCATGGCTGTAAAAATAAACACTGTCAGCAGGATACGTAAAGTAATGTACTGAATTTGAAACACAACATCACAGGCAAATGAAGAAAACCAGTTGCATCTGCTAAGCAATTCTGGGCAGATCAATTTACATAATGTCATTCTGTAACTACACAACTTTATTTAAAAAGTCAGACAAACCAATACTGCAGTACTGGGATAAGCAGCAATGGACTTTCTTATGTCAAAAGAAACAAGCAAAAAGCAAAGCACCACCTTTTCTTATCTAAGTACACAACACATCAGGATGGACAAACCCAGAACCCCTGAGCTGATGTTTAGTGCAAAGTTGGGTGTGTTCAGAGAACTACATAAAAATTTGCCAGTTTGATTCCTGCCACTTCTTTACAATCCAGGTTGTCAGCACATTTGATATGAGGACTGCTGTAATGAGGTCATGTGCTGTTGTGCAGAGGTGAGGAACCTGGGCAGGGTGCAGATATTTGTCAAGGACTTTGCCTGTCAGAAGTTGAGAGCCATAAATGAATTCATTTGTCTGTGAATTCATCTGCCTATTCTTTGTATTTTATACTAGGTCTCAGGATGCATCAGTGACAGATTGGTATTACCCTAAAGAGCTAGAGGCTTACTTGATCACTTTGAGAAGCTTCTCCCACGCCTGCAAGTAGCAAGAAGAAGGCTGCGACACCAGAAGCTTTAAAGAGGTCTGGCTTTTTCTTAGTCTGTGTAGTGAGTGCAGATGATGATGTTGGTGCTGGTCCTGTCCATGCACGGTGGGGCAGGGTAGAACTTTTGGGTTCATAATGGAGATAATTGAAGGGAGAGAATTATTCAACTGTACCCAGATAATTGACCAGGAAACCGGAAATCCTAATTTCAAGGTTGTAGCCTGATGAGGAACTTATACTGCATAAAGCAATCTCTTTTTTGGGGGGGAGGGAGGAGAAATAAGGAGTGATGACAGTATAATAAAAGGGCTGTAGGAGGGAAAGAAGGATTTGGTGAAAGCTTTGAATGATCAGAGAGGACACTTATCAGATGAAGCAATTTCTGGGAGGCATACAATGAACTATTTTAATTTTTCAACAACAATTCAAGTTGTGCAGCCACTCAGAAAACCTTAAAAGCTTTTTTGAAGATAATTGCATGCATTTTACATGTACTGTATGCACTTACTCTTTCAGAGAGTGCAAGTAATTGATCACTCCTGCCAAAGTTAATGGTGCATCTCTGTCTAGATTGCAAAGCAATCACTACTTGTTTAATTAATGAAAATTATGCCTAACAGTCTGAAATCCAGATTCTAGTAACTTTTTTAAGTTAAAGTGACTAATATTTTTTTTTAATAACAACTTAGTGTTTGTCTGTTGTGTACAGGGCAATAACACTCCAAGTTCAGAGCCTGTATAATCCTCAAAAATAATTCCCAGTGCCCATCTCTGTGTCATCAAGCTGATATCACAAAGACTATAGATAACTCTAACAACCATAACTTTCACTATCAGTCTACTTAAGGCTGATGAATTTGAGGAGCTGGTCAGAAAACAGTGGTGAAAATTTAGTAGCCTAGTGGAGACTGCACATGATGGGGAATGATGAGTTTAGAGAACAGTTTGGTGTCGTTATATTGTTAGCACCACTAAACCACCCTTTGTGCAATGAGTGATGAAGAACAACAAGAGGTAACATCCCTGAAGCAAAAGGAAAAATACACTATAATTTCTCAGTATCATACCTTGTCCCACACCATCAAGCTTATTTTTATCTTATTTAATACATAGCATCCTGAAGCTTGTCACTGATTGAAACACTTATACCAACCTAGTTATCTGTCAGCTCTGCGCTGAGCTGCATGACTACAATTCAGGCAGTCTACCTGCCTTAGTGCACAGTTACCACTCATTAGACTTGAAATACAGCCAGTAATGTGGGCCACAATGGCAAAGATTAGAGCCCATCTCCTATGCTGAAGTCCTGTGTCCTAGCAGGCAACCTTAGTGGAAGAGCAGTGTGAACTGTGAGGATTTACACCATCTCAGATAATTTTTACTATCTCATCACCAGCCAGTATGCACTTTTTAACCTATCAAAATGACATTATTTTATTACCTCTGTGGGTTCATCCTAAAATATTAAGCTCAAGACAGTGGAATTTGGCATTTTCACAGCATTGGCTATGGAGTGAGATACATCTCTACGTACTTTTGCTGCAGGTGCACTCATGCTACATCAAAGAAAATCTGCTTTCCTGCTTCTAATGAGATCTAAGATATAAGATAGCTTCTCAAACACAGCATGTAGGTATAAGGCATGTTAATATAGATATCAGCTGAGCCACAACTGCACATTTGAAGATCAGGTGAATCTTAAGTTAGTCAAAATTCATGGTTGATACTGATTTGACTATTCCTCAAATGAAATTTAAAAAGAGAAGTTTTTCAATATGGATTTGTTAAATGTGTAAGTATCAAGCATTTATGAATAGCTTTAGTAATCAACTCTCATAGGAAAGGAAAACAAGTATGTGGAAAGTCTGCATCCTATTTACATTTGTAATATTTCATAATTCTTAAGGTATCAGTAGAAGCATTTTAATGAGGGTTTTGACAACAGTGCTGTACCAAGTGCAGTGAAAATCCTTTTGATGATTAATTAAAGGATATTGTAAAGATAAAATTTGAAAAGATAAGGGTGGGGTTAAAAAAGATGCCTCACCCACTAGAAAAATGTCTGTGCTGCTCTTGGCCTATGTTTAAGTGCATATTAATAGGTCTCCACGAAGAGGTATTTCTTGTTCTGCAAGTAGTAAGATTTTTTTATCATGTAGTACTTTACCATTAGATATAAAAACAATCATCTGGCCTTGTGCATACTAGACTAATGAATGTTTATAGAGCGCTGGTTTGAAAAGTCACAATACTTTGCCCTCAGGATGCAAACATGGTACTGCTTGAGACACCCAGCAACTAGCATAAATGCATATAAATTTAGCAATGCCATTAATGCTCTATTTTTAGTATTGTGACTCTGTGCATCACTATTGTGACTCATGGAACACGGATGCAGTGTACCCCTATTTCAATAAGTGCGCTGGATTATTTTTCAGTGGTCAGCAGTTGCATATCCACTGCTCCACAGTGAAGCTCATCTTGATTTAAGAACCTCCCACGCTGATGTGAGTGTCTCTGCAAACTGTTTATGTAATTCTAATAATACCATGGAAAACTGCAGACATACCACAGAATACTGCAGACTGCAGTTTAAAGTGCACAAGTACAATTTAGCCCCTTAACTTCTCCTGGTTTGCACCAGGATTTTAGGTGGAGTACTTACTTTATTTTGCAGATCTGATTTTTCTGATTTTAGTTTGATTAAACACCTTGTATTCATATTTAGCTTAGAAAAAGTAGGAAAATATGATTCTTTTGAATAGCATCATCAAATTTAAAGTTGAGAAAGCTGTAGCTGGTAATTTTTATCCTAAAAGCCATTCAAAGTGAAATCTTGGCTCTATTTAAATCAGTGGCAGCGTTCCGCTAATTTCAAGTTAAGGTATTCACCCTACTAAATGCTTTATATCCTAAGGGCTCGGTAAGTTGTTGCGAAGACATTATGTAGTTAAATGATGAAAAAAACCCACACCCATTTGTCTTTAGAAAGGGAAATTCCTCACCTAAGGTAAAAATTTTTGCTGCCAGTTTTCCGTGGGAGAAGCTGTCAGAGGTAATCCAGCAGTGATGAAATATTCTGGGATTAATTAGACATGGCCTAGATACAAGCAAGAGAATATCAAGGCTGAGCTAAATGTTGCAAGGAACAGTGCCTCTTTCTCCTCATTTCTGTTAATCAACCTTGACACCAAAGGCTGAGCAGAGCAAGTTTGAAGAGAGTGTTTGGATATAAGGCTGGATATAAGCCTGAAAGACAAGCAAGTTTTTGCAAGAATTTTAATTCGAAGTATTATTATTTAGATTTAAAGTGTATTGAAGACATGATTTAGCTTCCTGTGTCTTGCAGGTTAGTAAGAAGTCAAGCAGGTTTTCCAAGCACTTTGTCAAGAGTCTACAAAAGCCCTGCTGTGGATCACCATGCTTTAACAGAATATGAAGTTTTCCTATTGCTTCTACTTTGTCCCAAAACACCATTTTGGACAGGGGGAAACCAATTCATCACACACATGCTGTGTTCATTTTTAAGTAAGTACAAATATGTCAAAGTTGTTGATAGCAAATGAAGAATGGAATAAACATCACTTTGGCCTAAGGTTTGCAGGAGCAGCTTTCAGTTGTCAAAACATCAGTGATTCTTCGGTTTTATTTGAAGTAATGTCAATTGCAGTAATCTGCTCTATAAGAGTCTTTTTCAAGTTACAACCAGTGAAATAAATTGAATTTTTTTTTAAGACCAAAACTCCAAATTAATCTTTTCCCACTTATTCTGTGAACTCTAAGTAAATTCTAAACTTAAAGGATGTCCTTGAGTTGATCAAAGTACTCAAAACAAAGATTCAGTTAAGCCAGTACTAAAATGAAAGTACAATATAGAAATCTGCTTCTTGCTAATTTCAGGGAATTTTAGACAATTTTTGGTTTAATGGGAATACTCCGCCCACTAGTTTTTAAGTCACTACAGTAATGCATTAGAAAAAGTGGTTTGAGTGACAGTGAATTGAGAGGTCTGAAAACCTGCAGTATTTGAAGATGGATGAGATCCTGCCATTGTGACTATTACTTGTCACAGGTGACTAAAAAGCAGTAGAGTTCAGCTTGCCAAGTTGATGACTTTATTACATTTTTTCACCTTTATTTCAAAGTCTTTTTGACAGGTCTAGGAATTATTTCTCTGAAGTTGGTTGGGTTTTGGGTAGGTGTTTTTTTCAGTTGTGGGTTGTTGTGGGTTTTTTTTGGCTGAGCTTTCAGTTTGGGAGAAAGATGGAAAACATAAAAACACAAAGGTGAGAGGAGTATCTATCTCTGTACTTGAGTCAAAACTATACAAGTTGGGAAACATTTAATTCATATCAAATAAGGAAATCTGTATGTAACTTTGGATCAGAGAAAAGGGAGAAACTTCCACAAAATGATGTATCTGCATGTTGTACCAAAGCCCTTATGAAATCTATTTCATTATGATTATATTTAGTGAAAGACTTGAATGTGTGCAGAGTTATGATCCAACAGCTGCTATTGCCTGCAATTCCACAAGCAATTCCTGCAAAATATGTCTTTAACAACAGAATCATTTCATTGAATTACTAATCAATACAACTTGGTGTCAGACCATACATAATAGAAATAATCTACTGTTTAAGAATTTCTCTCCAAATAGCAGCTCAGCTGCTGGTAATATCAAACTTAGAACTTATGAAATCTGGAAGAAGTAAGAATGCTTGGAGCTGTCTGGCAATGCTTTTATGATTCATTGCTACTAAGACTCTCAACTTCCAGTCATCAATTTGTGATAGAGGCTCTGTCCTGAAAACTTTAAATGACTAATGACAATAGTCCTGCTGTCATTTTCTGTTGCAGAGGCCTTCCCCATCCTCCAGGCATCCAGGGACCCCAGTCTGAAAATCAGAGTCCAGCTGATCTCTGTGATGTTACTCAGTTTCTAATATTTCAATGTTAATGTATAAGCCTATCTACTGGACTGGACTTTGCTAGTAATTATTAATTTACCTTTTACTTATTTATGTAAAACAGGGCCGATAACACTTTCTGAGATAGTACTTTGCACACTTACCCTGTGACTAAAGAACAAAAAAAGATACTTAGTTTAGGGACTATGTCCATGCTTTTCTGTATAAGTCTCAAGTGTCTTTTTTTATTTGACTATGAAGCTTCATAAGGTTTGATCTTGTTCAGATTTGACACGCAGGCTTTATTGAACTCATGAAGTGCTTTATAAATGTTTATTATCTTTCAGTAGTTAGGTTTTGTTTCATTTTGAGCAACATGGCAGAATTTATCCTGAAGAAAAAACTGTCAAAGTTATTGAAGTTTTACAGCCAATATAGCAGGTATGATACTGAATCGATAATTCCCAAGTTACCAGTTATATGTTAAACTATCAACACTTTATCATTAAATAGTAAAAATCCAGAAATGTGAAAATCTCCTTAATTTATAGCTGCAAAATTTTCCATTTTGTGCCTCACATGCACTGCAGATCTTGTTCAACCTGACAATTTCATCAGATTAACTCCATTAATATACTATATTTTAAAAGTTTTCTGGAAAAGTAAATCAGCATCTGAAATGTGGGTGGTTACACCACTCATTTTTTTTCAGCACAACAGAAATTGCAGAAACCTATTTCAATTTTCTCTGCCCTAGATTCAGGAAATGATACGAGTTAATTTCTGTTCATACTCAGAAATATGATACCTTTGAAAAGCATATTTTCTGGACCTGACCTGATTACTTACACCTTGCTCAAAATGCAGGTGAGAGCTCCTAAAAAAAGTAAATAAAATAGACATTTAAAATATTTTTTTACTTTTAAAATGGCAAACCTGCACTTAGAATCAATCAAATTCTCTTAAAACTTAAATGAAACACCCACATAGCAGACCATCCCATCCACTATTTTAATGAGATCTAAATCTGTCAAGGATTGTCAACACTCATCATAGTGTTGATGTTTTGAGCACTTGCAGATCTGAAAGAAGTTAAATTTCTTCAGACAAAAGCAGTATTAATCATACAACATTGCTCATAAACATTGATTGGTACTCAATACCAAAAAGGGCAGCTGAAAAAAAACCCATCTTCTTACATTCGAGTCTTCAGTACATGGGTAGAATCCAGATCAGCACAAAATAATGAGCTCATTTACTGTTGTGGGGGAAAAGAGTAGCTAGAGGTGATATAGCTAGAGGAAAACCAAATAAGTAGGCATGACAGGAGTATGGGGGCTAAATGTAATGACAGTAACTTCATAACATGTTCCTCATAAAAATGACAGGAAAAGCAAAAGAGGCAAACTGTACTCTGCCAAAAGCATCCATTCAAATCCTGAAATATTGAAGGATGATTTTTGGTAGGACACACGTTGCTAAACCTCTGGTTTAAAAAAAAAAAATAGGATAAATGAGAATTACAGGAGGAATAGTACTAAAGGCTAGAGATCATGAACACAGGACTATGAAGATGAAGCACATCGCAGTCTAATTTGCAAGATCACGTACTAAATATTACTGAGAGTCACTTCTTTGATTAAAGTACTTTTAAAACAATCCCAGAAATTAAGAAGAATTTTAAATCCTGTAATTCCTTTTTATCATCTCTAAGGTTAAATATACACGCATTGTACATATTTAGAGCATAGCTTTATCTCCACTGTAGTATCACCTCATTAATCCAGAATCTCACAGCAAATCATTTAATGCTGGGGACAGTGTCAGAAGGGAGGATGAGCCTGTTTAACATAAATTAAGGTAAATCTGGCCAGGCTTCTCCAGCCACATGTAGAGTTTCTACCTTCTCAGATGCAGCCTAGGGAAGGAGTGTCTTGGATTCCAGCTGGGTAGCCCAGAAGTTCAGTTAGCAGCGCACAAGCGTTTTCCATAAGTGTCAGTGTAGTAATATGTAGCAATATGGAAAACTGCATCAACTTTGCTCAAATGCAAATGTCCTTAGAAGAGCTGGAACTGCAGTAGGGAAGGTCAGAAGATGTGTGAAAAGGGAGCTGGAAATTTTGCACTGGAGCAGAGGTGTTGCTTGTTCCGAGGGTTTAGGAAAGCAAGTTACTCTCTGCAGCTGGCTTTTTCCAGCACTT
Source organism: Psilopsiagon aymara (assembly GCA_024733675.1). Classification (NCBI taxonomy): domain Eukaryota; kingdom Metazoa; phylum Chordata; class Aves; order Psittaciformes; family Psittacidae; genus Psilopsiagon; species Psilopsiagon aymara. Next base: position 3,890 of record JANRGW010008732.1, on the reverse strand, counting down.
TCTTCTTTAATCAAAGCATGACCAAGTTTGCATCATGAAAAGCCTAGAGTATATTGTGTAGTGAAATACTGTATTAAATGAAGTGTTGGTAGTTAAATCTGGACCCTTCTGAGAAAGCAAAATTGCTTGAGGTCTACAATCCATTTGTTGTGTTTTAACCCCAGCTGGCAACTAACATCACTCAGCCCCATTAGCTGGCAACTAACTCACTCCCTCTCCCTTCCCCCTTCCCCCCCCCCCCCCCCCCCACGGAAGGGTAAAAGCAAGAAGAATCATGAGCTGAGATAAAGACAGTTTAACAGGTAAAGTAAAAGCCATACGCACAAGCAAAGCAAACCAAGGAATTAATTCACCACTTCCCATGGGAAGGGAGGTGTTCAGAGCCATCTCCAGGAAAGCAGGGCTCCATCATATTCAGTGGGTACTTGGGAAGACAGATACCATCACCCTGAACATCCCCCCACTTCCTTCTTCCTCCAGATTTATATGCTGAGATGGTCATTTGGGATCAGCTGTCCTGGCTGTGTCCCCCTCCCAGCTTGTTGTGCATCTGCAGCCTTCTCACTGGTGAAGTGGGGTGAGAAGCACAAGGGCCTTGGCTCTGTGCAAGCACTGCTCTGAACAACTGAAACATCAGTGCGTTAGCAACATTATTTCCAGCACAAATCCAAACCATAGACCACACTAGGCAGAAAATTAACTCTACGCCCACCAACACTAGTGCACCATTGCTAATTTCAAAGGACCTATTTACATGGGGGGGGGGGTGTCACAGGACTACAGGACACCAAAAAAAAAAAAAACAAACCACAGTTTGTGTTTTGTGCTCACTGAACTCAGTAGAAAGAGGAGTTGGTTCCTGACTTGCATATTTTACAAAGGAGATCTATGTGTTGACAGAAAATAACCTGCAGATGAGCACATGAGCAGCAAAGCCATCAGAGCAGATTTGTTGTACTATGGAACTTTTTCAATTTTTCATCTTAATAGGTGCAAAAGTTCTATAGCAGTTTCCTTTCAAACACTGTTAATGAGCAAGCAGAGTGCTTTATTATGGCCAAATATTCAGGACAAGAGTTAAGAGGCATATCTGGTTACTGGTGCTTCTCTAGTGCGAGCAGTTGCATGAGATTTTGACATCTGCTTGTGACCCTCCTCCAGGCACCATCCCCCAAATCCCCAGCAATAAGGCAACTGCCTGGCTTAGGGGATTGGTAATCGGATACTTCACCTCCAGGTCATTATAGGTCTCTATTTCAAGAGCAGCAAAGCTTCGTAAAGACTCAGACACCACTGGATATTTATTTGGAGGTATACAGATAAGTGAATACATGATTTCTGAGCAGCAAGCAGCAGACATGTCCACATATAGATACAAATATTATGGCAGTTGCCAGTCTGTTAGAAACATTTGAATGACAGTATATCAGTCTGACAGAGGTTGATTAACTCCATAATAACAGTGGGGACTGTGTCTTGGTTTTGTGCTGGCTGGATTGTAAAAAGCATCATAGTTTCTACAGTATTTTGCAACTGAGAGGCAAAAATCCATGTTTAACCCTCCCTCTCCCCTGTCCAGGTTGTAAAAGACTTTGAAAGTGGTTTTGAATGTTACTGAAGGCAATCCAAAGCCAATTTTAATTTGAGTTTTCTGTCGTTGCCAGTATGAATTCAGCAAGATCTGAAATATCTTCTGCAGGTCTTTTCGGGCATTTCACTACATAGGGAAAACTGCAAGTGCAGAATCTGAAACTTTCACACATCCTTAATGAGGATAAAACTGGAAAAAAAAAAAAAATATTTCCAAGGTCAGTATTAACCTAATGCATCTGCAGTCAGACTGTATGGCCTGTGTGTGAGGAAAAAAGGTAGATGATGCTCCCTGTTATGGTGGCCCCAGAGCTGGCCAGTGTAAAAGTAAAACAGACGCATGATGCTTTTTCAAATCTGTTGTCAGGGGCAGTTTCAGAAGGGAGCGGGGCTGCCTGGCATGAACACCTTGTCCATTGGCCCATGCTGCATCCCAGTGGGTATCAACTTCTCTTTTGGGGGAAAAGGAAGGGCTTTTTTAAATGCCCAGTACAGAAACCACTGCCCTCAGACAACTAATGGGGGAATTCACAGATAGTGACACTTCTGCTGTCTAAAACCAAACTCTTGGGTTTTGTACAGTGTACAGCACTCTGTGAGGATCTCAGATGCATGGCCCACCCATGGGTTTCTGCAGAACATAATCCTCCATTTAAAAACAAACAAACAAAAACCCCAAACAAACAAACAAAAAACCCAAACAAACAAACAAACGAAAAAAGGTTTCTGCAGGCAGCCTTACATATGTGAATTCACGTTGTATAGACTTGCACACAGAGGGCTCTGTCCCTGTCACCCTCAGCTTTGACAAGCAGTGGTAGAGTGGTATCACATCACTTGGATGTAGCCAGTTTTACAGAGCCCTCTGTGCAGGCTAAAGTTAACTTATATTTTATTCTCACGCTCTTTGTATGTGCTCACAGCACCCACACAGGACAATGAAAAGGGCTCCCAAAAATGGACAGTAAAACCAGGAGGAAAGAGCACCTTTTGCCACAGTAAGGTCTCCATAAGGCAGTGAAAAGAAGAGTTGTGAGGAATATTTCCATACCTTTTTGACAGCCTATGTAGCTTCACAGTTTTTAGCCCCAACCTGCCCTTTCCTATTGGGCTTGCTAAGCCAACGGGTCTGCTTAGAGCCAAGCACCTCGACCCTATGCCTTTCCTAGCTAAAAAAAACCGCAATCCCTCACAGACTTGTGATGTTATCTACCTGAGAACAGTCACATAAACTTTTGTGTTGGGTTCTTTGTGTGGTTACTGCTACCTAAAACAGGGAGGGGCTTTGGGGAAAACACCTCTGGGGACCCCTGGAAATCACAGGGCTGTGCTAACACTCCTAAGGATTAGAGCTGATGCCCATGCTTTGAACATCGTGTTTGTCTACGTCTCGCGCTGTGCTCTTAAAGAATGGGAGAGGGGAGAGAAGTGGCAGATCAGACAGTGCTATAACACAAGTTATATGAATAAACAAAGACTTCTATATCTAGGTGTGTCCAACTACAAAAGCCACTTAGGTATGGGTTGGGGTTTGGGGTTTCTTTTCCTCCAAAGTGATCCTGTTCAGAGTGTAATATACTGTTTTATTTCTACAGTGCTTATCATTGAAGTTAACGCTTGGGATCCTTGGATGTGATAACCTCCCAGTGCACACAAGAAATAGATCTGAAAAACATCAAAGCAAGCGGATAGCACTGAATACACAGAAAAGGCAAAAAGTTATTCCATTGGAAGCCCTGTTCTTGCATCATGCTGTTTTGTGAAGAGCTCACATTATCGGGTTTGCATGCATGCGTGCACGTGCGAGACTCTTTCAAAGGAGGAAACAGGATGCCTAACTTTTAGTGCAGAAAATTAGTCACAAACTACGTGCAAGATAAGGGCTGATAACATCTCTGTAATCTCATACTTAATCTGCTACCCTCAAGAAAACTGTTGACTTTTCGCTGTTAGTCTGCCCAGGCTGTCAACAATAACTAATGGGCCTGTGTCACCCTGTGACAACCACTGGACCTGAGCGTTTGCACCTCGATTTTTACAAGTCGGTGCCCAGAGCGGAGCTGACCATCCGGCTGGTTGAGAAAAGCCAATCCCCGACTCCAGCTCTCCCATTCCGTCCCATTATTCCGGGCGGGGTGCAGGTGCCGTGGAAGCACACACCCGCTGCTGCCGCCGGGGCGGGAGCTGGGTGCCGGGGAGGGAGCGGCTGCCCGGTGCGGGGCGGCTACGTGGAACCGCGGCTCCCGCGGCGGTTACTTCCTGCTCCGCATCATGGAGGAGTCTGAACATACAGCACAAAC
>JANRGW010008731.1:9886-38530 GCA_024733675.1 Psilopsiagon aymara | reverse complement strand
CCCCCCCCCCCCCCCCCCCCGACTTCCCCCCATCAGTTCTGCCTAGGATATTATTTATCTGCTTTTATACATCCCTTCATATGGTCTTCAGTGTATCTATAAGCTTTTTCAGAATGCTAAGTGGTTATGAGAAGGAAGGTGGTTAGCCCTCAAAAGCAAGGTAGCACCACAGGATAGATGGCAAGTAGGAAAGAAGATTTCCTGTCATGCCCTGACAGTAGGCTTCTCTCACTCCTGAGTCCCTGCCATCCAGGTAGCACTGCTGTCACTAAAAGCATTGACAGTTCCTTAGCAAGTCTTTCTTGGCAGCAGGTTTTTTACTGGACTGAAATATCAATCCATGGATGATGAAGAACAAATACTTCTCCCCAGAGCTGATTATTTTACAGGTGAAAGTAAGAAGACAGGGCAGAGAAGGGTACCCAGGAGTATAGGTCTGTGAATCCAAGTTCAGCTCACCAGTGCTGAACTCTTGCAAAATAAGTTCCATTTCCTGTGCCTCAGTTTCTTGTTTAGAGAGATGTTAAGATCAGTGCTGTATTAGAGAATGATGCTCATGGGCTTCAGTTCTGAACTTAGACTGCTTTCAAGACCCTGACTAGAAGGGACTATAAAGGACTGTGAAATAACTGTCATTTAGAGACTAAATGTTCACTGTATGATCCAAAATATTTCCCATTTTTAAGGGGTCCAGCCAGGGGATCTGACTGTTTTTCCCATATGGAAATTAGAGTAATAACTGATGTTGACTGCAAAAGCAGACTACAGACAATACAGAACATTTTTCAAGTTCCTGTTGGAGGGATATAAGCAGGTACTACAGCCTGTTATACAAAACTTCAACACAGCTTAAAACCTGACCACATTTGCAATCAAGCTCAAACCCAAACTACGTAGTCAAAGCATTGCAACCCAGACAGACAAGTGTGTGTCCTAGAAACAGGCAACACAAGGCAAAAATAACTCATTAGCTCACCAGGAGAGAGCCTCAAACACTCTACTTTGGGTAGCCCCAGAAGGCCATCCTCACCACACCTTGTTTTCTACCTGAGGTAGGAAAGAAGAAAGAGCTTGCAAGTGTAAGGTGGCAGACCACTCAGCCTGAGCTGTGGCATCCCCTGTGCTGTCCCCGGAACCTTTCCGTTTGTGCTTTGGACAAACATGTAGAAGCAGCAGTCACAAGCCCAGGCAGAAAGTCTGGAAACTTTCAAGTACTAGCACTGAGATACAAGGCAGCTGGTAAGCAAAGGCTGGTTGTCAGTTTGGGGAAAGGAGAAGCAGTGCATATATGGCAGCTAAACAGAAGATGGGGATTCAATGCTGACACACAGAACACACAGGCAGAGCAGAGCATGTCAAGGAATTGCAAGACATCTCTAGACAAAAAGACCAGTCAGCAAATCAGGTTACTGTTATTCTTAATTCCTCCATCGGAATTCAGGGAAAGGTTTCCAAGACTGTTCTACTTATCAGCTCATTAGGAGTCCTTGAGATTATGACAATACCTGTGTAAGCAAACACCACAGAGGGCAGAGGAACTGCTTACTTTCACGTATTCACAAAGACCACTTCTGTAAGTCCACATGAGCTGAAGGCTCACCATTCAGACGTCATTTTACATCAGAGAAAGAGTCTTAAACTACGAAGCAGACAGTAGTGGTCCAAACCAAACGAGGCTCCTCACCAGGAAGCAACAAGCAGCAAACCAGGCATAGCTTTAGAACCCCTACAGCCCCCTGGGAGAAAGCAAACCTGCTACAGCTTTGTCTGTATAAAACCACCCAAAACAATTCACCATGAAGAACAGCAGAAAAAATACCACATAGCAATGCTACACAAGAAGTTTATCAGCACAAGAGAATTCTTTTTACCTTGAAGGCTACTGTATCTGGAAACTAATCCCAGGGATTAGCAATAGTTCCTTAAATGGGGACTGCTTAGAAAGCACCAAACTGCTTTTGAAAAAACAAGAAAGTCCCCACAGCCTGAACCTGAAAGTCTCAAATAAGGTTTAAATCACTGGCAGCTGTTTGTGTATATATCTATGGATACCTGCAAGGCTGAGTGGGATTGCTTAGCAAGGAGCCAGGTGGTAATTTGGGTTTAGCAAAGACAGGTGAAAATCCAGAATGAATCAAGTTCTCCAGTGGGAAGGTAACTGAAGTGCTTGAGCCTTGCCCAGATGTGTTTTACTATAGCAAGATATCTACACAGTGTCAGCTGTGCAGGACTTCCTGGGAAAGCCCAGGCTGGGCTGTCCCTGCTTCAGGAGGCAGGATGGGTACTTTGAGGTTTAATTGCTCTTCCAAAAAGTAGAATCCCTTAATTCAAAGGCATTTCATCCCTACCTGCTGCTTCTGCCTGTTTGAGGGTATTGGCTCTTTCTGGAGCTGTCTGTTAGAGATGATAAGAGACAAAACCAAACCAGGCTCCTAACCAGGAAACAACAAGCCATTAGTAACCAGGTATAGCTTTACAATCATTACACAGCTCCCTGTGAGAAAGCAAACCTGCTACCTTTTTGTCTGATGTGTCCTTCCCAATAAAATACCCAAACCAGATCACCATATACAACAGCAGAAAAAACACCAACATAGCAACACACACATGAAGGGTTTATTAGCACAGGGGAATTCTTACCTCACTGGCCACAGGGCACAGCAGCTTCTGTTCTTCCACTTTTTGTTGACTTCCAGGTTGACTTTGCTAGAAAGGAAACTCAGTTTATGCTGCAGCATTTGTACTTGAGTCATTCCCTGCCCATGGCAGGGGCTTAGAACTAGGTGATCTTAAGGTCCTTTCCAACCCAAACCATCCTATGGTTCTATGATTCCCAGCTGAATGGATCTTAGCTAGGGTTTGGTGATTAAATGCTCAATGTGTGACAGATACTTCTCTGAAATCCCATGGTTTTCTCAGTTTAGGATGTTCCAGTACAGTTTTATCCTGTGATAAAATTGGAGTTATGGAAGACTTCTGAGAGCACCAAAAAGACATTATGGCTTTTCTGTGTGAATGCAAAACCTGACACTAAGACATGCTGAATAGCCTGAAACAACACAGGACAATGAAGTTCCCTTCAGTGGAAGTTTCCAAAGAGGTCTGAGGAGGAAGCAAGTTTGCTCCTGTTCAGAACAACCCCAGACTCTGAAAGCCTTTTACAGAATGGGACTTTTGCATACACATGGCTTTATAGACAGCCCAACATAATTTAAACTATTGACACTTTATAGGCTAGGATTTTGTTAGGATTTTGTATGGAGTGGCAGGAGTCTACACGGTTGATGTGGGAGAAAGAATAGCTCAAAATGTTGTATCAAAATGTTCTTCTCTTTCATGTCTCCAATTTGCGTCTGCCTCAAGGAATCAGATTCGATCACCTATTCTTCACCTTGAGCAGGAGATCACATTTGCTGTGCCAGTACACTGAGTACACTGTACCACCAGGCATAGAATGCCTTGGGTGGGAAGGGACTTTAAAGCTCCTCCTGTTCCAAACCGCTGCCAGAGGTAGGGACACCTCCCACTAGAGCAGCTTGCTCCAAGCCCCGGCCGGCCTGGCCTGGAACCAGCCCGAGCCCTTCACTCAGTCCTTTTTCTCCTTTGTGGAAAATTAAAGGGTTCGCTTTCAATAACCAAAAGACCTTCCAAAAGTGTATTCCACCTGCAGCAATTCGGAACTACTGCCCGTGCTGTGGCATGCGCAAAAGGGCTGGCCTGTATTGCTGACTGTGTACTGGACATCATGTAGATACACTGAGCTGTTTCCAGTTAGAAAGCACAGATCCTGAGAGATGTCAGGGCAGTTGTTTAGGCTGTAGGTAGTGTGCCTGCCTGCAGTTGAAGACAAGCTTGTGCCGAGCTGGCAATACACAATCAGCTTGGGGAGGTTTTCCTGAGCTCTAAGCTCACCTTCGGACTTCAGTGTTGAATGGCACAGACTTTCTAGAGCCTAAATTGCATCTGAGTTTCCTTACCTGCTTGATTAAAACCCACACAAGATGAAGAAGGGACTAAGCCTAATCCTGCCTGTTCCTACCACGCTTTAAAAAAACCCAATTCATAGCTGGCTCCCTGAAAGAAAAACCTTCTTCTTTCTTCTTCATAGGGGAACTGAAAAGAGCAATGGACTTCTGTATGATGGTCTGAAATCTGTGATTTGGTGGCCTTGTGAAATGGTAGAACATTCCTCTACATCTCTCTTGTGAGATGTAGAGGGTTCTGCAACCCAAAGCAGAACCCAGAGGCTGGAGCATTAGATACCTCCTATAGCTAAAGTGAACACTCATTCTCACTTCAGGATCAGTAGCTGAGAGGTGTTTCTTGGGCAGCTGCATTTTACCCTGAACTATATTCCCTGCTTCCTCCAGCTGTTGGCTGAATATATGTAGACATCAAGGAAGACAAGGAAGTTTTGAGGGCTTTTCTTCCTCCACAGCATCGGTTCCTCTTTTAGCCCTGCCTTTCTGCCCCAGGCCCCCTTACTTTGACTTGCACTGGCCCTTAAAATGTAAGTTCCTGCTTTGGTGAGGGTGTAATTCTGAGCTGTAAATAAACCTCTCATTTCACCTCTTCCCTGAGCAGAGCAGCCAAGGCTGTAAAGGCAAATCTTGTCTTGTGATTGCAGTTGTTTGCTCTGATGCAGTTGTTTCCACATAAGCAGCCCCCTCCCAGCACCTCCCTGGACATACAGACTCTCCTCAGCTCTAAGAAAGCAGTTCTTTGGCAGAGTGCCTGTGTTTGGGGCTTCACTTTGACATGCCGTAGCCTCACACATTGCTGTGAAGGTGTTGGAAAGGCACCGCAGCCTCTCTCAGTGCCGTGCTCTTTAAACTTTCCACTGATTAGGGGCCTTTTAGCACTCAGCTGCCTTTTCCTAATGGATTTTGCCTTTTCATTGGACTAAGGGTTTTTTCCTTGCAGGCGTTGCCAAAGTAAACAGTTGTGGAAGCTTTTTGGAAATCAAGGAGAGGAGAAGGGGACAGAGAATCTGAACTGGTCCAAATGCATCCAGACAAGCACTGTATGGCAAGCTGTGCGAGGGCCAAGTTCTGCCGGAGTGAGATTCCCTGGGAAAAGAGGGCCATTTGCTGAGAGCCAGGCCCAACTGCTAGGTCTTCTTTTGGACCAAAGACACCATGCCCGCGTCCTTGGGCCTTCAGGGGCAGCAGGGTGTGAGCGTGGTGTTCATCAGCCCCTTTGTGATTTATATCCCAAGTCTGAAGGCAGAGCAGGCGCTGGAGTAATTCAAACCGTGCCGAGTTCAAGCGTATCAGTGCCCCACTGCTCTGGAGCTGGTAATCAGGCTGAAGGCAGCTTGCAGTGTGGGAGCCCATCAGACACTGTCTCTAAAGAACCTCCCTTCCTCTGGGCTGCTCTGCTCAGTGCAATCCCCACATCTCTTTGGAGATGTTCCGAATTGAGTCCAGGCCTGAGTACTGTGTAAGCCCTGGCCCCACTGTAGATGTGTAAGTGCAGATGTGCCTGGCTGTGCAGATGTCTGTTATGGATGCAGTGCATTTATAGCCTGCAGGTTTTTCTATCAGTCAAGCAGGGCATGTAGCTCTCAGAAAAGTTGTCCTGGTTTTCCCAGTTCCTTCTCCAATTCCTTGACACAAGGTATGAGAGGAACAAAGCAGCCCTTTTGTATATGAAGATCTCCTTTCCCTGCCCCATCTCTGCACTGATTTGGTCTACAGTGCAGTGAGCTGCTAAATCCCTGCTTCTCTGCTTCCTGCTCACATTAATTGCCAGAGCTCAGACTTTTCCTCTTCAGTGGATCCTTGCTCCCTGCTGGAAGCTTCAGCTTTGTTTCATCGTGTTAAGTGCTTCATAGTGTTTCATCTGGTCAAAGATGAGCAAGCTCCCTTTGCAAGAGGATTTTCTTCTCTATGCCCCATCCATCAGCCAGAGCATAATTCATGGACAAAGCCTTTGGCCTACTGACAGCCAGGCCCGCTCAAAGGCTAAGGACTAGCACAGACCTCCACTCCCCAGAGCAATCTCCCCAGTGTCCCGGGACAGGCTGTCTGTGACTTTGATCCATGCCAGGGCTGGATTCCAGATGGACAGGTCCGCAGTGCTGGCCCACAGGCAGGTTTCACACAGCATTGATGGGGTGTTAATGATGCTGCCATTTCAGCCAAGCTTTTTAGGCAAGGGCTGGGAGAGGAGTTTGTAGCAAACCCTGGTGCAATACAGGCCCTTCTACCTGTGTACACCTGAGAGAAGGAAGTGAAGGTGCTGTACCTTCCTGTTACCAAGCACGGAAGCCATTGGATCTCTGTATTTTCCTAGACTTTAGCTTGAATCAGGGCAGCTTTATACACTGAGGATGATGTCTCATGGTCTGGGGTATCCCTTGGTTCAACTGGTGTCAGCTGTCCTGCCTGTGTCCTCTTCCAACTCCTTGTGCCTGCCCAGCCTCCTAGCTGGCGGGGTGAGGAACAGAAAAGGCTCTGTGCAAGCACTGCTCAGCAGTGAGGAAAACATCCCTCTATCATCAGCCCTGGTTCCAGCCCTTACCAGTTACTGTGAAGGAAATTAACTTTGTTCCAGTCCGAACCAGCACATCTTCGGCAGGATTTGTTCTTCTCTGCACCTCTGCAGTTCTATTACAGTCTTTCTACGGCTGGGTGTCTCCAGGAACACACAGAGCTGAAGGCATAGGTGAAGGTGTGTGGACAGCAGCTTTTTGGTTTATTCTCTTCCCCTCACTTTAACGATTTAACTTCTCAAAAGCATTGTGCTACTTTTATGCATGACAATACCTACAGTGACTATGAGACCCTTTGCGATGTCACTTCCTTACTTATACCCTAGGGCTGTATCCTACTTTAGAGGCAATTCTGCATCTGTTTGGCATAATCTTGTTTCTCCCTGTGAATTCTTTGGCACGTTATTGAATAATTGCTCAACGTTCTGGGGTCTTTGCAGGATGTTTTAGCTTCCATTGGCCTGAATAATTTTGTATCATCTTCCTCTAGTAAGTACACTTTGCATTCTTCTTTCTGAGGGTCTTTCCCTTACAATGACTCAGAGATCAGACAGTGGGTCAGTCATGGTTCTTGCACAGACAAGGAGTAACAAAGCCAACAGTTTGCCCACTATCACACCTCAGTTTTAGCAGAATGGAGCTTAGTTCTTTCCTCCCATTCCAATGCTTGTCACATGCCTCCCTTACCTGCTGCCTAAAGCTGGAGCTGCTCTTCTCTATAACTGTAGACTTAATAACTGAAACAATGGTTTCAGAGGCTGAGCTGGTGGACAGTCACTGCGCAGGACCTGGGAACAGCAGTTCCATTCCATTACTTCTTGGGCTCAGGCCTACTGGGATTATGCATTAACGCTCTGTGCCAGCCCCCCTCAGCTCCACCAGTGCCATGTGCTGCCGCTGGCATCCCCTAGAGCTGTGCAATGGGGACAGCACGGCACTGCCCTGCTCTTGCCAAGTGTCACCAGGAAGGGGCTGGAGGGCCGAAGCATGACTGGGGCTGTGGGGCCTGGAGCAAGGTGTCCCCTGCAGAAGCAGCAGGGGAGGGAAGGAGGGAGTGGGGCTGCAGAGGACAAGTGCAGTTTGGGGTTGAACTTGGCTGCTTCATGGGTAATGGGTGTGCTGGAAGTCTCTGTGTGGTCCCCGAGCCCGACGGAGCCACTGTGTTCTCAAGCTGTACACAGGAAAAAGCCCGCTTTCTGTGTTTCTCATTTGCACCAGGATTTTGCTTTTGGCTTTTCCTCTGCAATGGCATTGGTTAGAAATGTTACAAGTAATGTTAAAAGCAATCAAATAAGTGCAGTGGAGAACCCTACAGATGAAATCTTGCAGAAGTAACAGAGGTCACCCCAAGTCTCTGATCAAGAATCACTGCTCTACACCAAGGTTTGCATTGCCTGGATGGACGGAGGAATCACCAAGCAGAGTTGCCTTAACAGTGTACCAGAAGCAGAGGTGTGCTGGGACAATGCCATCTGCCTGCCAGCTGGGGGAATGGAGCCAGTGCTTGGGTTAGCTGTTAAAACGTTCAAATTCACTGTCTTCCTTTTTGAGGTCACCCTTCTCCCGTGCTCCTCTTTTCCTATCTACGTTTTCCCTGTGTCTGACTGAAGCTGCTTAGGCAGGGAAGGTTTTGCCACTTTGGTGGCAAGTGTTCTTGTTCACTTGAGTGTGCCAGAGGAAGGATCATCCTTTTACATAGGTGCAATGTTTCAGTAGTGTGAAAGGCCCAACATCATAAACAAAGCACTAAGAGAAGGGCGAACAAGTGATGGGGCAATCTCCAGTTCCCCTGCTCGCAGCGAAGCAGGGGTGTCCTGTCTCCTGCTGGCATTCTGCTGTGCCAGAGGACAACGTGGATCTTGACAGGACAGGTCTGCTCTGAAGCATGGCTTGTTTCAACCTGGACTCCCTGTTATTTATGTCTGAACTCACCCTGAGGCTTAGCTGGGTGATGCCTATTCCCATTCAGGTTCCTTCCTTCTCTCCTGCCCGTTGCTTGCCCAAGCTGTGCACTGGTGTGTGTCATTGCACCTTCCCAGCTTTCAAACAGGGAAAGCAACACTGGGGCAATTACTGTTAACACTAAAATGCTGCTTAACCCTTCGGCTTGGAGACCTGCTCCCAGCACCTTTCTTTTAGCACTTCTCTGCACCATTACCCTGCAGGGATTAGCAGCCTCTCCCTGCCGGACCCTGCACCTTGCCGCATCGCCTGCTTCCCTCCCACTTGCCTTTTCCCCAGGCACTAATGAAATTACCACCGAGGCTGATTACAAGCAGGGGGGGAGCCTTTTGACCACTGAACCCACCTGCTCGCGGGGTTGACCTTTAACGATCCGGCTCTGGAGATGTGTGTAGTTCAATTTGGGTTTTAAAGCCCGCTCCAGGAGGAATCTGTAGCTCCATTTGCCATCAAACCGTGACCCCTGCTGGAAGCCACGGGATGTGGCGGCCGCTTGTTCATCCTGGAGGCAGCCCGGCACACGGAGCGGATTCGATGTGACTTACTGAGGTGTCACAGCTGCCGCCGACAGCAGGAATCACAGAGAACTAAAACACAGTTCCTTAAACAAGGCTTCTAAAGCAGGTTGAGATGAGCCCTGAGGCAGAAGCTCTGCCCTGTGAGGGTGCTGAGGCGCTGGCACAGGGTGCCCAGAGAAGCTGTGGCTGCCCCATCCCTGCAGTGCTCAGTCCAGGTTGGACACAGGGGCTTGGAGCAACTGCTCCAGTGGAAGGGGTCCCTGCCTGTGGCATGGGTTGGACCTCGTGAGATTTAAGGTCCCTTCAACCCAAACTGTTCTGTGATTCACCCAACTGCAAAGTAAAAAACCCAATGATTTTCTATTTTTTCTATATGAGGATTTCAGTTTTATGGAATTGTTGGATCCTGGGAGCTTTCTGTGTGTGTGTGTGCACCTTTTGAATTGGGATTGTGGACATCAGAATGAGCTGGCAGGAAGTTCCCAGCTCGAGGTCATGCAGTTCTCAGGGGTGTTTGGACATCAGGCTGATGGGACGGGGTTACACACGCGTCTCCTTTACTGCGTGAGGAAAACAAATGCATTTGTGAAGGGCTCAGTGCTGCTGCGGTGCCACATGGCCTGAACCGCCTGAACCGGCTTCCCTGCTGGTCTGGGTCTGTGAGCAGGCCCCAGCTGGAGGGAGGATCTCTGCCTGTGCCGTTAGGGGATGTGGAGGTGGAGGTGACAGCTCTCCCACGGGAACAGGAAGAGGCAAAAGGGGCACGAGCAGCAGGACAGGGCCCACGGTGCCCGATGTAACAGCAGAGGAGGAGACTGATGGAGAGCCGAAAACCAAGCCATGGCGTTAACAGGACATGGGGCCGGGAATTCCTTCTGCCATTCCACCAGCCGAGGGAGCACACTGTGGAGCAGGCAGAGGTGCTGGTGAGCTCCAGCAGGTGCTGCCCTTGGGTTTGTGTTGCAGGACCACAGAAGATCCTGTTAGGGAAAGAGTTTCTGTTAAGCCCCAGCAGTTGCGGTGGCCATGCTGCCTCTCTGGCCTTGATGCTAAATACTGTTTCATTTGGTTTCGGGTTCTTACTGGTGGCGTAATTCTGAGAGGTTTTAAGAAGCTGTTCTTATAGCACGAGAACAAATGCTTCTGCAGACAAATGAACCAGTATGAACACTTATACCTTATATAAAACTAGTTATAAAGCATTATGAATGCTTATAGCATGGCTGGCAAGTCCCAGCCTAGAACCAGAGCAAGGGCTGACGTTGCACTGAGGGTCTCAGGCCTGGGCACTGCAGCTCCCTCAGCGGCAGCACACAAGTTGGTGTCTTGTCTGCCTTTTGAAGAGTATTTTAGGTTTCTTTAAAACAGCCCTGAGGTTTATATATCCTTGCAAGCCCCGTGGGATGCAGCTTTGATACCTGGTAGAGTCAGTTAAGCATAAAGCAGGGCCTCTGCCCACATAAACATTTGTTAAAGTGTTAAGGTTCAGTTTCAAAGTAGGGAAGTGGGTGCAGCATCGTTTTATAAACACTCTTTGTTGTAGAAGACCAAAGATTTCCTGTTTGGGGATCTCGGGGCTGGTTCCGTTTCCACTACACATGGTGAGGACTGCCCATAAACCTGATGTTTACTTGAGGGACTCCTGATGCTTTCTCCATGTGTTCCAACTGCTTTCAGGTGGCCACAACGTTCTGCCAAAGATAGAAATGGCAGCTGGAAAAAGAAAAGCAATTTAGTGTCAGCCTCATCTTTACAACCTTTTTCTTCATTGGTAGTTAAGAGACCCCAGCACTGTACCCATGCGTCAAGTACGACATGTTGTTGTCACACGTCAACTGAGATTTTGGTGTTTTCAGTCAATTCTGCTTTACAGTCCTCACGGAACAGGATATTTAATTGGTAGCTTTTGCCTTCAAAGCCAACGAATTAGTCACAAAGTGCTCGGCATGTAAAAATAGTGCTGTGCAGTAATTCCATGCATTTAGAGCTGAAGTGGAACTGTGCGGTGAGACCTTGTGCAAGTTAATTCTACCATGTCATTTATCACAGACCTAGCAACAGTAAAGTGAAATAAAGATGAAAGCTTAAAAGATTCATCAAAGGGCAAAATCATACAGGCTGTTTTCACAACTAAATGTAGGGCTGTGATTCAGCAACTGGGAACTGCAACTACTGAGGAAATCCCCAGTAGAGCAGCCACAGAACTGAGTGGCAATTCCTTGATAAGAGGGAGCTGTGCCTGGATGCAAGCGCAGGCTCCGTCTCTCCTAGCCAAGGGGTTCTTTTGGTGCCCTCTGCAAGGAGCTGCCTACAGCCGTGGGATCTGCGAGCAGTCGGGGTCTGCAGAAACTCTCACCTCATGTTGGCCATCACCACCACTGACAATAGATGGGTCCCACCAGAGGCACAGGTCACGGCTGATGGAGCAGGAAGGATGGCTGCCGTTTGCTGTTGGTTTGCTTGTTTTAGAGTAGAGCAAGGGCTGGGGTATTTAAAATACACTTAGCGAGGGCACAGATGCGTCTATTCTTTAAGCACATAATATTAAGTATCATCTGAAGAGTCTGTCTAAACTAAGAATGCAGAACGGACCTCAGGTCTTGTTCAGGTCTAGCACTGGGAAAGGGTTTGGTTGTTCATCAGTTTCTTGCACATCTGTGTTTAGAAATGAACCTGCTACATACAGAATGTGTCTGTTTGAAGGGCCCTGGCTCAAAGCAGGTAGGATTCAATCAAGGATGTGTCCAAGTGAGTCTTCAGCTTGTCCAGGAAGGGGGTCTGCTGCCCCACTGAGCAGCCCAAAGCAGCAGATGTGGTTTCATGTTCCTCTTTAACCTGGGGCCAATGCCCTGCACTTGTGTTTGTCACTCTGCTGCAGTGGGACGGACCCACCCCTGAGATCTCCTCTAAGCACTTACCCACTGCAGACAGAGCTCGCAAGCTGTGACTGGGAAGCTCTGCGAGGACCACTGCAGTACCGGACTACCCCGAGCTGCTTCCACCCCCCCGGGCAGAATTCTCACTGCTCACCTCAGCAGTTCCATTGGTGGCACCAAAACCCTCACAACAAACATGATTTTCCATAGTGACCCTTCCACTTTGCTTTTACTTCCACTGGAAAGTCCTATCAATTCCTGTTGCAGTGTGAACCTTCCCACATTGCCATGAGAGGGGGTCCCTTTCCCACCGGGCAGCACATGGAGAAGGCAGGAACCAGGTTAGTCCAGGGAGGGAAGCAGCGCCTGTCTCGGATGTAAATGACTATTAAGGAGCCTTTAAACAGCTTTCAGTTCCGTTCATAGCACACGGAAGCTGCCCTGCAAGGACCTGAGAGTTAAAGCAAATCCTTGTGAGAAGAAAACTCCAACAGCTTCAGTAATTCAATAATTTATTCATCTAAAAAAGTGTGTAAAAGTATATAGCTCTCATCCACAAGGTATATATGAATGACATTTAAAATGGAGGTCTTTATTATTATTGTTTCTTTTATCAAAGTCTGTTTTTAGTGTACTGTACCAGCGATAACTGCAGATCTAAAATGAACTTCACATTGGTTTTTTGCTGTTTTCTCTCAAATTGTCGCCTGGATACAAAAGAAGCTTCACTGCAAAATGCTCCGAGAAAAAAAACCAACCAGAAACCCAAACCAAAACCAAAATAAAGAGAGGGGAAGTCCAAACTCCCCCGAAATGTACAGCTTTTACAGTTAAAAAAGGTTCGGAAATATACATCCAAGCATGCTGGCCCCCCCCACCCGGTAGCTCAAACGACTGTAATAATAATAGTTCCAATAACTCGGATTTAGGCAGGAATTTCCAAAGGTAGAAAGAAAACCAGGAAAATAAAATACCTTTCTGCACTCTGTAGGAAAGCCGGGGCTTTACATTGCAGCTGAAGTCAGTAAAAAACTCACAAGGAAAATAATGCATATTTAAGGGAAATATCATACAGAACTTTTCACACTGAAGTACATAAGGGTTTTTTTTTTTCTTTAAAATCTATTGCCATTCATTTCTTTTGCACAAAAACGTATAAATATGTCACCAGCTTCTCTTAACTTAAAAACATTAAATAAAAAGACACCAGATGAAAACTTCTCCTCTCGCTGCCCTTGGTTTCGGTTTGCATTTTGCTCGAACCAGGTCTGCTGGGGCAGAAACACCCCCGGATAAAAACGGCCCCGTTAAAAACGATAACCAAAAATAAGAAGAATCCAAAGTTCCAATGAATCCCGGGAACAAAGAACCCCCAAATGGTAAAAGATTACAAATGGTACTTTACAGTTCGTCCTCCCCAAGTTAAATCTGTTTATACAAGTTTACAATCTTCATCTTTTTATGCTCTTCAAAAGGCCTTGAGAATTTTCTTTTCTGATTAAGAAAAAATAGTCCTGCAATATTTTTAAAGTCAATTTTACACTGTACACATTAGATACAAATGCTTTGCTATCAGGTTTGTCTTTTTTCACCTATACATTGCAAAGAGGATACCCACATGGGAGGGGTGGCGCAGAGAACAAAATCATCCATTTACAGGTCACGTCTCTGCCTCCACCTTCTCACGACACAAGCCATTTTTTTTTCTTTTATATAATTTGCTTTAAATGTTACATTATCTCAAGAAAAATACTTCTTTAAATCATAGATTTTCCTTTTTTTTTCTTTTTTTTTTTTTAACCAGAACATGAAAGTCTTTTGGAAGAACTTTAAAATTGGTGGGTTTTCCTCCACAGATAGACACCAAGGTCACAGAGCCTGATCAAAGTGCCCGACCCCTCCTGAGGCAGCCCCTGCCCGCTGCACAGTGCAACAACAAACATTAGAAAACGGAGTTTAAATAGAAACCCCTTGAAGCCTGGAATGAAGGAGTCATAAAAATACTTCAATTAGCCATTAACCTTTACAATGGCAATCATTTTCCTAAACAAAGTCACTTTGCCACCACAGTGGTAGAACTTCAAGTACTAATTTAATGATATAATTTTTAAAAATTATTTCTTTGAAATAATATTCCTATAGTCAGAAAAAATACACCAGATTTGGAACTGATTTCGTGTAAACAAAAACCATCTTTTTGGATATGTACATGGACGAGTCTGCCCCAGCTCGAGGGCGACTTGGGTTTCACTAAATACTTTCCTAACATCACTAAATTTACTGGAAATATATTTCAATCATAGCTCTACAATAGATTCATTTACCACTTCCCATGGGCCCTCACAGCGGGCTTTAAAGTATTTTTCCTCCCTACCTCTCACTCACTCGCTCTCTTCCATTAGGTAGTGTTATCCTTCATTGACCACTGGCCGCCTCGTGCTTTAAGCAGGCTGAGCGCAGGTGAGAAGTCCTTAGGGCACAAGAGCGCCCTTCCCAGACTGCGTGCCCCTGCCCAGCTCGGGTTGTGACGAGCTTCGGGTTTGATTCCTAGGTCAGAAGAGTGAGAGGTCTGTAGATAAATAACCCTACAGTGGAACGGAGCTGTATTTTGAAGAGATTCGACTGTTCCTGGTCCTTTATAATTTAATCCCTCCCCTCCCCAAACCTCAAAATAAATAAAGCATCTCCAGACCATTCATATCTACATGGACAGGTAACAAATGCATGCATTCATCCCAATCCACTCTGACAGGAACTCCAGGTAGACAGAAAACTCCAATATTTATACGAGACTACAACTGCATGGGGTTTGGTTTGGTGGTTTTTGTTCTGTTCCTCCTGCAAAGTCCCAGCTGATGATGATGATCAAACAACGAAACAAGTTGTGGACAACCCAAACTGGTCACTACAAGGTGTTTTTCCTTGCAGGGCTGAAACTGCTCTTGGCTGTTTCTCACAGTTCCCAATGCAAAAAGATACTGGTAAGTCTTCCTTAAAAAAATAAAGTATCAAAAAAAAGCATCACACTGACCAGTAGATACTGGGCCACCAAACTAACACTGCCTTGAGGTGACTGTGTTCACTGTTGTTGATGTTCCCAGATTTTGGACTGAAGCTGCCAGAGATGTTAATGGGTACTTGAGTTTTGAACACTGCAGAATTCACATGTGCTCTTGGAGGAACAGAAGCACAGCACAGGACTGGTCTGAAGAGAAGCAAAATCGGGATCTTTGCAGATTGTGGCACGTTTCTCAGGTCGAGGGGAGAAGAAGCCAGAAGAACAAGTGCTTTCCTATCGATTAGAGTATATTCATGATGGCGTTGTACAACTGAGTGAGCACCACAAAGTGGACAGGAAGGCAGGAGCTGCGATCCTGAGTGGCAGGGTTACACGTAAGCCAGGACAGTGCATTGTACTGCTCCAAAACGAACCTGCAGAGAGAAACACAGAGACATGAAACTGGAATCGTTTACTCCTTCCCCTCTTGTCTTCTCTAGGTGATTTTCTTGGAGGTGTCCCTGGGTCCTCACAGAGACAGAGTCACTGCCAGGCTGGACTAATGCTGGTGGGGCTGGCGCAGGAGGAAACTCCCTGGAAATGGGAGAATGGGAAGCAGGAATTTTTAGGTTTAAGATGTGTGAACTTGCACGAAGCTATTCAAATGTAGGCCCTCCCCGGGACATAGCTGAGATTATGGAATCACAGCAGCTCAAATCCCACCATCTCCAAGGCCTTGAGTCTTGAACACGTCTAAGGACTCCTGGGCAACCTGTGCCAGCATCTGATCACACTTCCTGATGCTCATTTCCTGGTTAAGCAGAAGTTTGCTCCCTGCCTGCTGCCTCATAGAAGAGATCTTTCAGTCCCCAACATGTGGGATGGAGGCAAACACAACCCTGTATTAACTCAGGAGGAGTGTCTCCTTTCTATCCCAATTCCTAAGATACTAGTATCGGAAAAGTACCATTATCTCCTTCAGTTTGGTTTGGTCAGTAAAAATAATGACTGGCACAGGCCAGATTAGCCCACCCGGTAAACAGAACACCATGGGAGATGAAAAGGTCCCCCTGGAATTCCAGAGCTCAATCCCCAGACCCTTAGGGAGGAAATGCAAATCCCAAGAGGCATTACCTCAAGACATCTGATGTAGTTTTAGAGTCAAGGGGGTGAGGAACTCGCTGAGAATTTCTGGCAGGTAGAAGCTCATCTGTCTGCGCTACAGAGATATGGTGATGTAGTGAGGCCTGTGTAGGGGAAAAGAGCAGGGATTAACTCTTCATACAGCAAATGCTTCTAAATACTCACACTGAACAAATACACTCTGAGTTGTCTCAGGACACCATGGCAAGTTGGTGATTCTGTATTGACCCCACCACGACCATTCTGTTCCATGAACTATTCTATGATTCTTTGTGTATTCCCAGGTTCCATAACAATTAGATTTTTGGATAAACTCACTTCTCTTTCTGACTAGAAACAAGGATCTTGAAAAAAGAACACTGAATTCTGTTCTAGATGTCAGTCGGGGGAGAAGTGATGAGGGGAAACACTTGGGAAGCGTCAGGGGTTCTTTTGGCACCGCAGTAACAAACCATCCTGGGTCTTCAAACTCCGCAGTAGGAGACAGTGTTGGAGGGCCATGTGGAGGTGGGTGTCTGAGCAGATCGCACACTTTCTGCCTGCCTCCCCTTTCTGCTGGAACGGGGCTCCTGCATTAGTTTACACAGGAGCAGGAAAGGGATTTCTCATTGATCTTGAGCAACCATGTAAGCCTTTCAGTGGGCAGCCACATACTCCACACAGCCTGTCAAGGCACTACCTCTTTTATGCTCCTCCAATTATGGCACACGCATCAGAGATTAAATACTTCAGCATAAAAATACTTCGTCCAAATCAAAGATGACTTCAGTCTCTATGCCTCACATACCGTGCAAGTTTCCTGATCGCAGCACTGTGCAGTGTAAGAGCCCCCTGCTCCCTGTCCAAACCAAACCAGCATGTTCCCAGTCACATTAAATGTTTAATTCAGCCTAAATCTGAGAGCCCAATTGTGCTGGGCTGCAGCGGTGGGGCAGGGAAGGGTGATGGCTCCTGCTCTGGTGCAAATGGAGTACAGGCTTACAGAGGAATTCCTAACGTTGCCTGGAGCTCTGCTGACTGTTACTGCTGGAACTGAAACACACTCTCTGGATTACTCATTCACAAACAAAAGGTAGTTTTTAGTTTATCACAAAACTTCATCTCTAGCACCAAACCCACAGTGGCTCATTTTGTGTAGTATTTTGAGATCTCTGTTTTGGCAGCTGAAGGAAAAGCACACAGGGAAATCTATCCCTGAAGAGCCCAGAGTAAGGAGCAAGGTTCAGTACTTGCTGGTGGAGGTGCCATGCAGCCTGCCACGCCAACTGCAAGTCATTGTCAGCATCAGTCTCAACACTGCTTTTTTAGGATGAGGAAAGAACTGAGACACAGACACTTCACTGCTGACTGCTTCACAGACATGGATGAGGGAATTCACTTGAGAGACTCGCAAAAATGTTCAGTATTTGTTACTCCTGCTGGGAATGTGCAAAGTGGTACAAACTTCATTATTCTACACGTTGTTTGCTCTCATAGTTATGTGACGCTATTCAAGGCATGTTTTTCACCTTCTGTCCATGCTCACTGGTTCACCTTCTGGATTCATTCAAATAAACAGCTGTATGACACTCCAGAGGGATCAGTGACTCTCTAGTAGTTGAACCAATTCTGCTGTATACACCTCACAAGCACTTGCATTGCTTCCCTCGGAGACTACAGACTGCACTGTGCAACTCTTACAACGGAGGGAATAATAGACACAGAGTAAATGCTCTGTCTGGAGGTACCACTCACTTTTACTCTGTGTCACGACTGGGTTATGGCAGAAGAGCTCTCTCCTGTCTTAGGCTGACTGAAAATGAAAACTGGGATACCTCTGTAATACCAGGCACAGCTGAGATGATTCTGTGTTTAGAAGCTGTCAAACTATTCCATTTTCAGGTAAGGGCCTTTAGCAACAGAGAACTATGTTTTAATAGCCCAAGTAAATTCAAACCTAAACCTGCATTTCCATTTCCAGACCTGTCACAGCTGTGGGGACATACAAAGGCAGCATTCTGAAAGAAAATTCACAGTGCATTAGTGGAATTCTAATTCTCTTTCCCCTGAGAAAGGACACCAAGACAGACCTTCAGGAAGAGGGGACACTGGTTTTGGGCCTGAGGACAGGATGACCAGAACCACTGCGGAAGATTCTCAGCTTTGGCAGTTGATACGAAGTATCCAAGAGCAAGAGGCTGCTGCTTCAGTTCTTCAGGGGCTTCCCTGGAAAGGAGACGTTCCCCCTGGCTCTGAAAGGAGAGATGGGAAGGAAGGTTGTTACTCCATGTTATACATCCCACTCCAACAACACTGATTTTGTTTACTAATCGCTCAGTATTTAAATCAGTTCCATTATTAATGAGCTGTCCTTTAATCATTCATGAATCTTAGTCCAAGTTGCTGAATCCCTTCCTTTTTCCCCTGTAGCTGGACTCCCCAGGCTTGTGTCCCAGAATCCTCTAGATGGTCTTTCACCTTGTGGAAGGATGTGTTACACACGGAGAGCGTCTGCATCTTTGTAAGTTTGGTTGTGTTTGCTTTTTCAGTTACTTACACTGAGAGCTGAATAAAAACAAGGTACACTTGCTGCTCCTTGCTGTGGATGCAAGATGCAGTGCTTTGGTTTTATTTGTACTACTGCACAGGGAAGTGTGGGGGAAAGGAAGTTAACTGTCCTGCTTCTCAGCTTACATCAGTCCTTTATGCACTGCATTTCTTGCAGTATTCATTACTCATATTCTCATTATGCAACAGAACATTTAGAGAGGAGAGAGTTAAACAAGAGACCAGCTGTAAAACTAAATTAATCAGTCTTTGAGTCATTGCCTATCAGCATGTATGTTTGTGATTTGATTTCTGGAGTAAAACTTACCTGAACCTTCCATACTCGTGGCTGTTGGGTAGCAACCCATGCTGCTGTGAGCCAGTTTACCCCATCCCGTGTGTACCTGCACACAGCCTCATCTATCCTGAACCACAGCACCAAGCCTACCAGGATCTCCTCAGCTATCAGCAGGGGTTTCTGCTGTTCTGTTCTAGAGGACATCCCTATTTTAGACACATTTGGGTTTTTTTTTTTTTGGAAACACCTTTTATTATTTTGCTCCATCCCTGGCAGTGTTCAAGGCCAGGTTGGACAGAACCCTGGGCAACACGGTCTAGTGTGAGGCATCCCTGCCCATGGCAGGGGGGTTCAAACTGGATGATCTTAAGGTCCTTTCCAACCCAAACCATTCTATGATTCATAGAGGAAAAGGCCAAAAGATGCCTGTGAACTATTTTAGCTTGTAACTTAGAGCAACTGGAACAGCAGCTCCTTTAACCCATAAACATTTGCTATGTCAGCAGGTTAAAAGGCTCCACTATATAGAAACTGGCTTAACCATACCACCTTCACTGCAAGTCCTTCTCCAGCAACAATGCCTCGACCAGGAATCCAAGCCAGTTAAACACCCCATAAAGGCAGGGGAGGCTGCAGCTCAGCCAGCTCAGGAGCCGGGCAGCCAAGTGCCTGCTGAGCACTGAGGACACGCGGCGCTGAACCGCAGCAATCAATTACAGGTTACATGGACAGAGGCGCGACCTTCCCCGACCCACGAGGTAATGATCACACGCTGCTGCTTTTGTAAACCCAAAAATTACACAGCAATTACCAGGCCCTTGTTAATGGTTAAACTGAATTACTCTGACAGGTTCGTCTAGAAATGGCTTGTCCAGGCCTCTAAGCTCTTTGGTCATTAACCTTCCAGTGCTGTTCTTAAAGCCACTTGGATGGAGTTCCACAGAGAGTAAGTTCTGTAAACACATCCCTGAAAGTGGTACAGAACAGAGATGGTTGAATGAACTCAATGAGAGAGAGAAGTTGTAATGAGTGATGAATTGTGATTTATGGCTGGAGGGTTTAGTAACAGCATTTAGAACTTTTCATTTGCCACATACCAGTCTGAAATAACCAAGTGACAGCAATGTGCAATTGTACAGCCTTTGAAATGTGGGTTGGAGTATCAACGTAAGGAAAGGTGGCTGCGTACTAAGATCACAGAACACAGTGTTAGTGTTTCTGTGGCCGAGGCAGAAGTAATTTTTCACTCTCAGAGTGTATGAAGGTGACCACTGAAAGCTGAGGACCTTTTCCTTCCAGGTGGGGAACCAACTCCATTTAGTCCTTTTCAGGGAGTGAGAATTCTTAAGATCTTTCTTACATTTAGAAAAATGCAGTGCTATGTTACAGAGGCTGAATGAAGCACCATACAGCTGAGCTGTAGGAACAGCTCCTGGAAGTATCTATTTGGTACTTGCTTTCGTAGCAGATTTACAGTTACAGCCACCAGTAACAGCCACAAGATCCAGTTACGTATATTATACAGATTTATATATAACTTTTACACACACAGGGTTATCTGTTTCCTGCATACAGGTCAGCCTGTTTCTTTAATAAAATACTGTATTATTTAGTAACAAAGCAATATGCTACTGCCTTAAATGTACTATTTCTAGAATCAAACTTCTCCACAGGGAATTCTGAAGCATCATACTTCTCCACACTTGTGATGGAAACCATTCGAAGAGTGCAGCTAAATCTGTTTCACAATTACATGGATGAGTAAAAGAGTTCCATCAAACATGATCCAAAGTGTGTTAATGCTGATTCAAAAAAATACCTTGAATTACCCAAAAGAATTTGCATTTTAAGTAATCTCTGGGGTTGGAACCAACTTTACAAAAGCCACTTCAAACAAAAGTAACTTACCAGCACTGTAAGTGCTCTGGGCTAAGTTTTACTGAGCAAACAACATTTGCATAAGCACCCACAGCACCTGGGGAGACCCTATGGGCAAGGTTTATTACTACCAGAATTAGCTCCCTTCTGCCTCCCTTGAAATTCCTATGAACAGAGCTGCCCTCTGCCTTTCTCTCAAAGACTTGTCACTTTCTGCCAGGGACGTTCCATGTGATTTCCCTGAAAAACACTTGGATGAGTACAGATTTAGACAGGGCCACACAAAAATAAAGCTTCTCTCTCCTCTCTTGCTTTCAATTATCTTTACACTAACAATTCACTTCAGAGATGTAAAGAGCCAAGGCAGAAGCATCTTCTACAACAGTATTTAACCACCACCTTCAATAGTAATGGTCATTTCCGCTGCTATTGACCCAATCACGTTTGAGAATCTACAGGAAAAAAAGGTTTTGTTGAAGGATTTGGGTCTTTTTCTGCCTTTCATTTCCAGTAGCCTGTGCCCTAAAGTGCTCCAGCCTTACCCTACTGTGCTGGAAGTGAGATCCCACTCCAATGCCAGATGGTGATCCAGGGGAAGGAACTGGGGAGGAATTTGGTGAAGAGTGAAGATTCCCTGTTATTAAAATTCTAATGTCATTGTCCATGTCATCTGGGAATGGGAGGTCAAACATGTCATCTGGAAAGGAAAAGAAGGAGAAATTATTCCCAGTGTGCCGCTGCACTCATTTCTGTCAAGAGATTTTTGGGATTTACGAGCACTCCCTTTAATTTATCATCATACTTTTTGAACAGCCTGCTGAGGCAGATGGAAGCAAACACCTGACTGTTCAATCCACTGCAACCACACACACTTGAAAGGAAAAGCTGGCAGACATCTATTAAAATAATGAAGCTGAACATTGGTCAGAGATGAACACAAATCCTGTCACAGCAGCTTCATCAAACCCAAATGGATCTTCACAATAGAAAAAAATGACCCTTCTGTGCAGCTGGTCTCAGAAATCCATTCACTACACACTCGAAATCCACCAGACAAAGCGAGGTGTGCTCCTCACTGCATGTGCTGCTCTTCAGGCTTTGGCGCTTGGCTCCAAGTATCCTGGAGCAATCCCACCAGCTTCAGAGGCATTGCTCACAGGATCCGTAAAGGCAGCAAGGCCCCTGCTCCCAGGCTGTGGAGTTCCATGACTATTTCAGACACTGCATCAGGATTTACTACAGTGCAGCTTTTAATGTTTTACTTTCATCTCAGGAATTAAATAGAGTTGTATTACCATAATTTAGTGGTTTGATTTGGTTTATATGTGGGAAGGATGTAAAGATACAGTGAAAATGTGTTTGCATTCTGTGAGCAGCACATTCCATCTCTCAGGCATCTGCAACACTGGTTATGACACCATGAGTGATTTACACGATGGAAAGCTAAGACATTAAAACACAGCAAAAACTTACAAGCATCACAATATGGTTTATAGGTTTCTTTTTCTTATCCAGATTTCTCAGTAGGTGAAGGCATTTAAGCAGTATAATGACATCTGAAGTACATTTCAGGACCCAGAAAGGGACAGTGGCAGCCATCTGAATTAGCTGGACTAATTAGAATTGCAGCCAAATTTATGCTAAGACACATGGAGCCCTCAATAAGAGCTCTGCATTTCTACATATTGAAATCATTTCTCTTGAAAAACAATTCATTCTGCATGAAAAGGGAAAGGCCACGTGTGTGTTGAACTGATTTCACCTGAAGGCCCAGGGTGGAAATGCGCAGATGGTTGTTTTTCTGAATCTTCTAAAGAGAAACAATTCATTGCAAGAGCAATGAATTAACTCAAGTTCATTAACTTCTGTTCTACAAGCTCAGTAAACAAGACAGAACTAATGTCATGCTCTGCTTAGCCTCCAAAGCATAAATGAGATGGCTAATAGCATAGGAAGCAGTTTAATCATTAAGTAGAAGAGAGTTAAGAAAATTAAATCTAACACCCTTTTGGAAGCGCAGCTCTGGTCCCTGGTGCTCATTAGCATCTGGAGCACTCCAGGGCAGGTTAATGCAGGTTAAATATTTGTCAGCACAGCACTCAGCGGGGCTCTGGGGCCTGCAGAGGACAGCTGCTGCAGTGTGGGGAGGGGTAACTTCCCTGCTGGGAGGCCCACTGGAATTCCAGCAGGAACACATCAAAGCAGACTCTTTCCTTAAAAATAGTGGGCCCTTCTTCCTCTCTACACTGTAACTTCCCTCTGCACGAAGTACTTCTGCTGGAAATGTTTGTGGTTACTCTTGGTTTAAATGAGTTTATAATAATTT
This sequence comes from Psilopsiagon aymara, assembly GCA_024733675.1. NCBI lineage: Eukaryota > Metazoa > Chordata > Aves > Psittaciformes > Psittacidae > Psilopsiagon > Psilopsiagon aymara. The sequence goes on along the minus strand of JANRGW010008731.1, from coordinate 15,509 downwards.
TAAGGACTTATGGCAAAAGGGTTAGGAAAGATATAAGGTAGTACCCAGAGTCTTGCTGACACAAACTACAGGGCTGCATACACTTGCAAAAGCACAAGCTAACACAGAGTTCTCAGGTTGGTCTGCTCTGCCTACATTAGGAGATCCAAACTCCAAACCACAAGCTGCTTACACAACATGCTTGAAGTGCACCACTACTACAAATCTCATGTTGATCTGATCAAGTCACAACAACAAGAAAAAGCATTTTCAAGTCTGTGCCATTTTGCACTGAGTGGTCCATATTCCTTATGGAATAAATCAGCACAATTCCCTGAAAACAGACCTCAGAAAAAAACCTTGTCCTGTAACTGTAAAGGACAGGGGTTTTCTCTTCAAGTTGAACTGGGTGCTATGGTGTCTATGGGAGAACACTGATTCACTCAGGCATTTTATTCATGACCGGTGCAACTCTGCTTGTGTTCTCAATAGCCCAAGGAGCACTGGTGAGTATGTCACCTCTTACACAAGCCACTGCTTACTTACCATTAGTAGGGCTGAATCCATCCTCATTGGGGTAATTTGCTGGTGCCACCTGGATAGTAGCGGAGGTTGGGAAAACCAGGATGTGTGTGCAGGAGGCGTCCTGCGGGGTGTTCAGCTGAGATGACTGCAGATTCAGCGCGGTGCTCCGGCCGAACACTGAGCCCATAGTGACAGCATCTGCCAGAACAGAAGCGACAGCAGAGACGTTCATTTCCATCACCTTCAAAACAGGTGCTCTGTGTTCAAGTTACATTTCTGTGCACCTAAGCTGGGCTTGCAAGCAAATACACATTTGAGGGTTCTTATCTTGAAATAAATTACTAGAGGAGCTTGAAATCAAGATCACAAGTTGTACAGATAACGTTGAGCTATGTGAATTCCCATACAATGCCCCACCTTTCCTTTCCCTCTGCTGCCCTTAACCAATGACTTCCCTGTTAAATGAGCAAATGAATTTATTTTGACACGGACGTCTGTGTAATTATGAAATATACCCTACTTCAGTTGACATGAGGATAGCAAAACTTGCCATCTATTTTCTCACATTACAAAATCTCTGCTTTGAAAATTATTCAACTTGATGAGTCACAGTCATGTTCAAGCTTGCTTAATTCTGCTGCAGGGAGTATTCTTTTATTTCTAAACCTAAAAAAACCCCAGAGTAGTTGGCAAGGATAAGTCACCACGCACATTAAAAAGCACATGCGTACATAATGCAACAAATAAGTAAAAGGAACCCCAAAATCTGATTATATTTCAATTCAATTCTGTGAACTGCTGCTTATAATAGAACTTTCTAAATACCTTAAGCATCTGGAAAGGCAAGCAGATCTATCCTTACTCCATCTGTACAGACTCCTACTCTTTCACACTATGGACTCTTACAGAGGCTGATGCTGTTCTTGCCTCATGACTACATCATCAGTCAGGTGATAGGGACTGATCTCCCCCAAGACACAACCCCTTCCAGGAGGAGGCCACTGCTTTGACAGGGACAGCATATGCAGTACTCCTTCCCCCAGGAGCTGCACTCCCAGCATAGTGTCTCTTCATGGTATTCTAGGGAATTCCGACAGCTCAACTTATTTACTACCATGTTTAACCATGGTAATCCAGGACTTCCTGCTGGACTCAAAAGTCTCCCCAAATTAATGTGCTTCTGTGAAAAGTATGGTAAATAAACAGTGGGATAAAACCTACCCGGCATCACGACAAATGATCCCTGTGGCTCCATGGCGACAAGGCAGGCACTGAGGATGGAAGGGGAGTCTGCTGACGAGATGCCGCACATGCGGCACACCTCTTTCAGTTGTTTGCTGATTGTCTGCAGGGAACATTCCCCAAGGAGGATACTCCAGTCTGAAAGGAATAAACATTATGATAGAACCAAATTATGCAAATAGTAACGTATTACTATTGCAGCACAGGGCCCTGCAACCCGGATATTCTGTGCCTGCTCCATGGGGTTTGTTGGTATCCCATGAGTTACCTGCATTACTCAGAAGAGGATGTGTGTCTTTAAGAATGGGTTGTTCATTCCACCTGTAGCTAGAGCTACTGATGTGGTGTGAAATGGGGCAGTGGGCAGAGTTTAGGAATCAGAACTGAATCCTGTTTCTATTTTGTGACAGGATAACTACTGTTCAGATCTCTTCCCTAATGTGACAAAACCCACTTGGAAGTACACTGTGCAAATTCTAGTTAACCTACACAACATCTACAGGACATGAGGAGATGTCAAACCCGGCGTAGAAAGAAGCAAATTGCTTCCGCAATCAGGGTAGGATTATCACTCTCAGTGTTCCGGTTTTAAAGGCTCATGATCAGGTCTGTGAGTCATTCAGCTTGTGCACTAGGGCCACGTCTCCACTGCAAGCCAGGACAAGGGGCAGTGCTGACACTTCCTACCTTTCAGCTCCCCGTGGCCCAGGCGGCCGAGCCGCCCGATGACAACTCTCCACGGCAGGGATGTCATCTGCACAATGCCAACACACCACTCCCACAGCTTCTGCAGCCCGATCTTCCGTGCAGACAGCTTGCTCCTCCTCGACCTGGAGGTTGAGGAAGACAAAAACCCAAACCCAACAGTAAGAACTGAGTCCAGGACAGTGTTCAGATTTCTGCTCTCCAGAATTACTTCAGTGTGTGCCCCTGCAGGAGTCCTGACAGTCCTGGAGAGCGCCCACCTCACCTTTTACGAATGAGAAGCAGAAAAAATACGTGCCTGCTGTCAGCACTGTTGCTGCAGTGACACACAAGAGGTGTCAATATGCTGAGCAATATACTGGTTGTTCTTGAAGGTAAGAATTGCAGGTAGGATTTGTAAACCAAGAGTAACTTGGTGTCTTATTTCCTCTGCAGTTTTTAGTTATGAAGATGCCAACTGAAATGTTACCACTGTAACATTATCATGATTACAACAGCAGGAAATATGATTAGAAGGGATGTGCAAGAGCCTGAGGAGTGAGGGATGACAACTATAGTCCTAGATGTAATATAAAGAGGTAAAGGGTTTTACCTGTTTGGTAGATCAATATTAACTATGCAGGTTTCCAACAGTTCACCATGGAGGTCAGTGCAGGATGCCAGAAGCCAACGCTGATCGTGAGACAGACAATAGCCCACGAAGAGCACGTTGTATTTCTGACTGGCCTCTCCAAATGTTTCTCCCAGCTCTGTCTGTTTGTCTTTGATAGGTGCCAGTATGAACGGAGGTGAGTACAGCTGGATTGGGCTGGGCCTCTGTAAGAAAGTCATCAGCAGGTAGAACAATAACTATTTAACGTAAGAAACACACAAACACAGATGTCAGTGAGTACAGGAAAATGGGATTCTGAAATGATGAATCAAATCAAGGCATTCACAATCAAGAGAGGGAGCGGGAAAGGGTTGTTCCAGACAATCCACTTCTGTTGGCTAAACTGATGCACTCCAAACTCTCATGATGGAGATGCTCAGCCTGCCTGGGCAATGAGGTCCAGTGCTCAATCACCCCTATAGTAAATAAGTTTTCTTATGTTTCTTCATTTAAATAGAACTTCTTGTATGTCAGTGTGTGCCCACCTGCCTCTTGTCCCCCCACTGGATACCACTGAGGAGAGCCTGGTTCCATCATCTTCTCTCCCTCCCAGCAGGTGTTTGTGTACATTCAGTCAGAGCCTTCCTGGTAGGACACTGCAGCTCTCTCAGCATCTCCTCAGTTGCCAAATGCTCCCATCCCTTCATCATCTAAGTGGCCCTTTGCTGGATTTGCTCTGGGGTGTCCATGTTTCTTGTACTAAGGAGACCAGAACCAGACCCAGTACATCCCAGGTGAGGCCTAACCAGTGCTGTGGAGAACATTCACCTTCCTTGCTCTTGCCAGCACCCTTCCTACTGCAGCCGCCTGCTGTGGGCTTTCTTTGCTGCAGAGTCACCTTGCTGCCTCACGCTCATCTGCCCAACAGGACCTTCAGATCTTCCTCCACAAAGCCCCAAATCCACCTTTGCTTTGTAACTCCCCTCTGAAGAAAACCCATGATGGGCCTGACCAGACAGGCTCAGTCATTTAGAACTGGCCAGGGTATTAATTGTTGAGCCAAAGTTGGGAAGTGCAGTGCAGACTGAGAGCTACACATGGACAACGGAGAAAGTTGAGATCTGGTTACTGAAGTATGCTAAGTGCAACCTGTTTGTGGAAACTGTTCCAAAAAGGAAATTAAAACATGAAATGCAAAGTGCAAGTTAACCTGCTTAGAGAAGATGTCAGTTATGGTGTTTTCCTAAGAGATGTGGAGGGGACTCCTGTTTCTGCCCAGGTCCCTTCCCACAAGCACACTCCCCTGGTAGCAGTGTCAGGGGGGGAGATGTTTGCAGGCATCTTGCAAGCTTATTGCTCTTCCCCTTACACCTAAATAGCTTGAAGTATGACTTCAACTTGCTGCAAAATCCATCCTGCCGGTCAGGTACCTTTTAGAGGGAAGGGTGAGGAAAGAATGTGAAGAGGAGAGGCCAGAGCTGATACTGCTTTTAGGAATCCCCAATGAGAGCATAGGGCTTTACGTGAGTAATGAAATGTGCTGATAGGCTGCGTTTATGATGGTTCTGAATGTCTTTATCTCAAGGTAAGTGGTTTAAGTGTTTAGTTGGTCCATTAAATCTAAATAAAATAGTCATCCTTATCTTTCAAAGAATGAAAAACATCCATGAAATTACGATGGATTACCCTTCCTTTGAAATCCCTGCAAAGCCACAAACAGGGCTTGAATATTTACTGTTTAAAAAAAGAGATGCCAGATAAGAATCCCACTGAAAGAAGGGGAATTCTCCAGTACCTCAGGGAATTAATATGTGTAATTAGTTGCAGGAACTTACATATATGTGTATATAAATAAAGGTTGGACATAAACACTTTCTTGTAGGACTGCTACAGACTGAGAAGACACAGTGTCTCAGGATCCGATTCCACATTGATCTTTTACACTTCTACTTTATGACGCAAAACCACAAGCTTAAAATGTTTTGAAAGCAAGTAGTTTGCCACTGTTCTCACTATTTTCTATTAAGTATTTGATTACCACCTCCTTTTATGTTGCCACTGTCTTTGAAGAAATATTCCTAGAAGTTATTTTCTCTTCTCTTTAAGTAATATTGGAGAGAAGGGGTTACAGTTTATTAACAGGCTTTCACTTCTTGACTCCAGTACCAACCTCTGGGTTTTTGAGGGTCATCTCAATGCTGGCAGCTGGTCCAAAGCCTGTGAGAGACTTGATGTGAATCTGGGTGGGCAGTGGCCTCCTGCATTGGCAGTACACTGAAAAAGCCAGCGACTTCAAGTGCTGAATGTAGAAAACCTGTTCATCCTTCATTGTCTGCAGCATGTACTGGCAAGGCACAATCTGTACAAGTCACATAAACAAGAAAACATGACTGAACATCTTTCAAGGAGCTGCTCATTAATATCAAGCCAGACTCACACATTCATAGAAACACAGAATAGTTAGGGTTGGAAAGGACCTTAAGCTCATCCAGTTCCAACCCCCCTGCCATGGACAGGGACACCTCCCACTAAACCATGCCACCCAAGGCTATGTCCAACCTGGCCTTGAACACTGCCAGG
>JANRGW010008730.1:33382-56906 GCA_024733675.1 Psilopsiagon aymara | reverse complement strand
CGACCAACACCCCCAAGTCCTTCTCCACAGGGCTGCTCTCAATCTCTTCTCTGCCCAACCTGTAGCTGTGCCTGGGACTGCTCCGACCCAGCTGTAGCACCTTGTACTTTTCATGGTTAAACTTCATCAGGTTGGGATCAGCCCACCTCACAAGGGTGTCAAGGTCCCTCTGGATGGCATTCCTTCCCTACAGCGTATCAACCCAAACCACCCAGCTTGATGTCATCAGCAAACTTGCTGAGGGCGCACTCAATCCCATTGTCCATGTCACCAACAAAGATGTTGAACAAGATCGGTCCCAACACCAATCCCTGAGAGACACCACTCGTTACTGGCCTCCAGATGGACATTGAGCCATTGACCACAACTCTTTGTGTGCTGTCATCCACCCAGTTCTGTATCCACCAAGTGGTCCACCTATCAAATTGATGTCTCTCCAACTGAGAGACAAGGATGACATGCAGGACAGCATTAAACACTTTGCACAAGTCCAGGTAGATGACATCAACAGCTCTATCCCTGTCCATCACTTCCGAAGCCCCATCATAGAAGGTCACCAGATTGGTCAGGCAGGATTTCCCCTTAGTGAAGCCATGCTGGCTGTCACCAAACACCTTGTTGTTTTTCGTGAGCCTTATCATGCCTTCCAGGAGAATGTGCTCCAAGATTTTGCCAGGCACAGAGGTGAGGCTGACTGCTCTGTAGTTCCCTGGGTCATCCATTTTCCCCTTCTTGAAAATGGGGGTTATATTGCCCTTTTTCCAGTCATCGGGAACTTCACCTGACTGACATGATTTCCTAAATATGAAGGACAGTGGCTTAGCAACTTCATTTGCCAGCTCCTTCAGGATCCGTGAATGGATTTCATCAGGTCCCATGGATTTGTACATGTTAAGGTTCTTAAGATGATCTCGAACCAGATCCTCTCCTACAGTGGGCCCAAGGTCTTCATTCTCCCAGTCCCTGTATCTGTCTTCCAAGACTTCGGTGGTGTGGTCAGAGCATTTACCAGTGAAGAACAAGGCAAAGAAGTCATTAAGAACCTCAGCCTTCTCCAAATCCAGGGTACCCAGTTCTCCTGACAGCTTCTGGAGAGGGCCCATATTGTACCTAGTTTGTCTTTTATTCACAATGTACCTTTAGAATCTCTTCCCATTATCTTTCACATCCCTAGCCAAATTTAATTCTAACTGGGCCTTAGCTTTCCTAACTTGGTCCCTGACTTCCTGGACAACATCCCTGTATTCTTCCCAGGCTGCCTGTCCTTGCTCTCACCAAGATTTTTGGAAGGAATTCAGAAAGCGTGGAAACATTGGAGTTTTATTTCACTACCAAAACCAGATGCTAAGAATGTTAACATGCTCTCATTGACACAGTGAAAGAGGGAAATGGTTTATTAATATGTGGAAGCATGAGCATTCTGGGGCCCACAGCTTAGTTTCTGTGTGGTTAGAAAAGCAGTTACTTAGCAAATGCAGGCAAGCAGCTGTTTCAAATGGAAAGGAATAGAAATGATTAATGACTTCTATGCTTTAAAGAAATGAACCCACAGGATTTCTTTCTTCTACTGTGCTGTCCCACTTGGCCATTTCTGTCATGTGCCCCGAGACTTTCTTTGGAAGTTTTCGAGGGTCTGTCATGAACTACTCTTTAGAAACTTACTGGACCAGATCCGGAGCCAGAGAGATGCCAGCTGTGGATGTGACACACTTGTACATACATTTACAAACTCTGAGCACAGATTATCAGCACTTGGTATTCCATGAACTTTGTACTGCAACAGCAACAGTATATCTTGTTCTCAGACACTGAAGGGATGAGCACAGTAGTAAATACTATTTAGAGAAGGATCAGTGCTATCTTTTTCCTTTTGTAGCTGCATTTTATTCAGGCTACATTATACAATATAGAAGGCTTGGGGCACTCTGAGGAACTTAAACAATACGAGGAACAAACTCTTCCTCTGTTAGCCATGTCAGATATCAATACAGATTATCAGTATTTTATCAGCTTCTGCACTTCCAGCAATTGCTTGTTTCTATCCTGCTCAAACTCCTAATTCTATCATCTGTTTCTCATGTATGCTTTCATTTAGGTTTTTATGTTTTCCCTGCATATCAATGGAAGATGGGAAAGGTTTAAAAGAGGATGAGGAAGAGAAAGAGGGATATCAAGAAAAGAAGGAAGGCTATATAAAACACAGATAACTTCTTCTCTGAAATGTTCACAGTGAATTACCCAGACAGTTTTATTAAAGTGGTATTTACCAGGGAGAGTAAATTCTCCTCTGACTTGACTACACAAAATTAATTTGAATTTACTTCTGTTCAAAAGGGTACATCATTTGATTCACTGAAGGTTCTTTTGCTGTGTTTCTGATGATGTGAACTCAAAACCATCAAGTAATTTTGGAGAGTTTAATACATCCTGAATGTGTCTAACACCTTAGCTAAGCACAGGCATCTAGCTAAAGAGAGTTCTCCTAGATTACTTCAAAACACAACAGGGCTGGAAGATGATATTTCCTTCTCTACAAGTATATCGCTCTCAAGTCATCATTTCAACACAGGAAGTTATCTGTGACCTGGGGCTACAATGTGCACTTGGACACAATTAGCCTGCTGTCTGATGACATTTAAGAATCAACTACACAAAACTTTCTTACAAAGTTGTCAAAAAGGCTCAACTGATTATTTTGACTAAGCCTATTTAAAAATACCTGAATAAACTGATGCAAAATGAAAGCAACTTTTGCACATCTGAAATGCATGCTTCCTTTATATTCCTTAGAATAAGACCAGCTCAAATGAATAGTGTTCTGTATCTGTAGATCTGCGCCAGGCACTCAGGTGAATTAGTACTGACGCCATTTGAAGCTCAAAGCACGAGGATGAGCATTACATGTCTGTGCACCAAATCACACATGGAGGTATAAATTCAGTTCTATGTTCAGCCCACTTTACTGAAAGCAGAAGTTGGTCCCATAGCCTAAATCTTCTTTCACAGGCGATTTTTGAAACTGATATAACTAAGGCAGGAAAAGTGTGTATGTATATCTGTCTGTGCTGCTCAATACCATACGAAGGCCAGATCTATTTTATGAAGTTGATTCTTATTCCTTCTTTGGTTGGCTTTTTTTTTTGTTTTATTTTGTTTTTTATTACAAGGTACTTCCTGAAAGCTTCTCCCTGGTAACCCTGGAGGGTATAGTGACAAGTACTCAGGTTTCATTTGCACCTGGATTGTCTAGCTGATGTACATATGGATGAATTCCTCTCTGTTTCTCCTGACCCCTTTTAGGCCAGGGCATCACATAAGTATTTAGCATGTGCTCTAATTTGACACTATCTCAGTTAACATAGTATTTTACTGTCACATTATAAATTCTTTTAAAATAGTGCTCAGTTGGAGGTCTCTATGTAGTACAATGAAGGTCTCTATGTACTACAATATTTCTGCTCAGCTGTCCATCCATGAAAAAGCATATTTTTAAAAAATCAAGGCTGCAAATTTTCTATCTTTTTCCCAAAGCATATTAATGCTGAGCAGAATGTCAGGAAGTTGAACAGCCATGTGCATTATCTGCAAATAGATCATACATCAGCTGGTGTTCTCAGGTCCTTCACTGGTACAGTTGCACTGCCAGTGATGAAATACTCATTTTGAACACTTCGCTATGAAGTGAAGGCTGAGAAAGTTGGGGCTGTTCAGCCTGGAGAAGAGAAGGCTGCATGGAGACCTCATAGTAGCCTTCCAGTATCTGAAGGGGGCCTGTAGGGATGCTGGGGAGGGACTCTTCCTTAGGGACTGTAGTGATAGGACAAGGGGTAACGGGTTAAAACATAAACAGGGGAAATTTAGATTGGATATAAGGAAGAAATTCTTTACTGTTAGGGTGGTGAGGCACTGGAATGGGTTGCCCGGGGAAGTTGTGAATACTTCATTGCTGGCAGTGTTCAAGGCCAGGTTGGACAGAGCCTTGGATGACATGGTTAGTGTGAAGTGTCCGTGCCCATAGCAGAGGGGTTGGAACTCGATGATCTTAAGGTCCTCTCCAATCCTAACTATTCTATGATTCTATGAACACCTTTCTTAGTGTTCCTGTTTTGGCAAGAGAATTATTGCCTGCAAATCCTTTGCTAGTCACCGAGTATAATAAACTATGGAAAATAAAAGTCAGTGGGAAACTTGATTATCTGAGAGGCAATTCAGAAGTGTCTGGGGAGCTGTACATTAGCCTTGTAGTGACTACATCTTACTGAATGAAAGACTACGAAAATTAAGCAAGGGAATCGGCACGATACAACAATTTCTGTAGGAAAGAAACAGTATAAAGCTGTCCAATAGTTTGTGCATTGCTCTTGGTGTTAAAAGACACCTGATAAGATAGGCAGCCACGTATATCTCTGCAAAGTGACTGGCAAGCCAGTATAAAGGGGTGGCTATGAGGTGACTGTTATAGTGAAACTGCAGATGGTGCTTCAGCAGCCTCTGTCTCACCTGGGCCACTGAGATGTCAAAGGCAGCAAAACACCCTTTCCCAGGTTAGTGACACCTTGGTTCTGGCACAGACCCTTATCCCTCTTCTTTCTGTTCTGCAAGCTGAGGCTTGTAAGCACAAGGATGAGAAGTAAGCTTTAGTCTAGCAGCACAAATACTGAAGCAACTTCTGACTGGAACAAGGAGGAACTGTGGAAGGAATTGCAGCTCTCTGAGTCATACTTCCTCCTTAGAGTTTCTTTTGGAGTAGTGCAGCTCTGCACCATGCCTTAGGCTGACTCTAGAGTTAAGCTTGTCCATCTCCTTATCCACAAAGAGATAAAGAAGGCTGTGTATTATCATAGCCTCAAATCTCCCGATTGCAGCTCTATGTATAGCCAAACAAGTAAAAATCTGCTTCTGGACACAGTACAACTATTTAGCTCCCAACCCTTCAAACAACATACATGAAAACAAAACAAAAACCAAAACCAAAATACCCCAACCAGTTGTCTCCTAACTGAGAATCTGTATGTGCAGCCATGTTAAGCACATTCTGATCTTCAGCCAGAAAGTGAAAAATTCCCAACCGCCACACCTATCCAGGGTGTGACTAGAGACTATCAACTAGTTTATATTTGCACTTTGATATATAGCACATGCTTAACATCATATGGTGTATCCTTGGAAAAAAAATAGCAACAAGTTTCAACATAGAAATTGTGTTAGTTTAGGAGGCCAGAATAAATAAGAGACAATGTGTTGTAGAATGACTTGAGGTAGCTATAAGATCTCATCTTAAAAAATAACATGAAGGTAGTGCACTGTAGATGAAACACATAATGAAAAAACATTCCAAACTTCTCATTTGAGAAAAGATTACAAATAAAATAGGCTCAGGCATGCCAAGTGTAAAATCTTTGATATGGAAATGCAGTAATGGTTAAATGAAATGGGCTGAAAATCTATTTATCAACAGTCTGTAATGCCTAGTTGGATCGTCGCATGAGAAAACCAAGTAAGGAGTAGTAGAAGAATATACAGACACTGTCCAAAAGTTTACATACCTCCTGCTTTCATACTCAAAATATAGTCCTTCACCTTAACTAGAGATTTAGAGAAGTTAAAAAGCTGCTACGAAAGCACACCTCAAATGATTACGGAAACATGCCCCCAGACTTTCAGGAGTCATCTTGTACATTCAGCCTGAGACCTGGTCTTTAGACTGTGAAAAGGAGCCCCCCTAAGCATCATGGATTGATATTTCCAAAAAGTGCTACTCATCTTGGAAACCTCAGCCCAGGCTGAGGGTACTCCATGAGGTATGTATTCATGGAAATGCTGCTGTGAGAAAGACCACCAGATTGTGCTCTGTGTGACACTGCCCAACTTCAATGAGTTCCATGCATCCAGCTGAATGCAGAATTTGGGCTGTTTCTATTACCTCAATTCATTTCTCTTTTTATTCACACTAGCCTTCTATTACATTATTGCCAATGGGCATGTAAGTCATGACTGCGTGCTACATGTGAATCACAAATGCCAGTGCCATGGAAATTAAAATTCTTGACCTGCTCGCATTTTTCTTTTTGATGTCAGTCTGAATAGGCATTTCTGACTGGAGCGCATTTTTAATTTTGGGACCTGGCAAGACAACCACAACGTTTTCTGCAAGGAAGTTCATCGAAGAATTCTTTGTTGTTCTTCCCAGATTACTTTCCTAAAGAAAGAGTGTCAGCAAACAGCATTACAGAGGGCCCAGATCATATTTCCAGTGTTCAAATGAAGGAAATAGAAAAACCAGTTACCATGTTCCTGTTCACCCAGCAAATACAGTCTGAACTGTATCAGCCTGAGCAAGCTGCAAAATTAAAATTAATTTGACACAGAGCTGAAAATGGAAGATAGTTTTCATTCAGTGGAAGATATTTTCATTACTGAGGACTTCACAGTGGCAATCTGGATTCAGGGTTATCGTGCAATACACGGGGCAGCAGCGTGCTTTAGGAACTCCAGGAATGTGGGAGAGGAGAACTGAGACGAAGGCCCCTAACTCCAACCCTGCACTCCGGGCCCAGGCCTGGGCACTGAATAGATCTTCTGGGAACCAGAGCTCTTCCATGCTACGTGCTTACTGCTATAGATCAGGGTGCTTGTGACTGGCAAAAGGCTAGGAAATTTGCAAGGGATCCAGGGCCAATATAAGATTTATATTTGAAATCATGCAATGTTTTGCTCGATGTTTTGAAGAGATGTTTGTTTCGAAATCTCCAGTTTCCCACCTCACTGTTGCTGACCTGTTTAAAATAATAAAACCAGACAGCTTTACAAGATGAATGATGCTTGGGGCAGGGATCAAAACCTCACTTGTGTTTCTGGAGGCTCTTTCAATGCTTAGAAACCTGGTTCTTGTACCCATCAAACACAAAGGACACTTTTTTTCACATTCTCAAACGTCAGACTTAAAAAGAGAGATGACCAGGTCATCTATTATGTCGTTAATCTTCATTTCAGTTCACAATATGGTTCTTAAAGTTGCAGGCTTTCAGGTAAATAAATATTCTAGAACTAGAAAATAAGTATTCAAATTATACATTCATGCTATTTGAAGGAAGATTTTGTTTCAGATGTGGCTTTCTGGGAAAAAATATTGTTTGATATACTGTTCTGTAATTTGTTATTTAGGCCTTTCCTAGAACTTTCAATCTGGCAAAGAGGCAGCAAATAGTTTTATGGCTGGGAAGATGGCACAGATGTTGACTTGTGAGAGTTCCAGATGGACTCAAGGACTCACATAAAGTCATATTTTATAGCTAAGCTGCTGGAAAAGGAAATTTTGATTACCAAATAATTACAAGTAACTCCATAGTTAAGATTACAAGAAGAACAGGCAATTTAATTTGAGACAATGTTTCAAACCTCCTAAAATCCATAAGTAGAGTTGATTGACTACAAAATGAATCTATCAAAGCCTGGAATACAGTTTGAGGTTGTTTGGAAAAGATGTAGGAACAGTACTTCTGAAGCCTCATGATTTTCAGTTTTCTTCTGAGACTTTTTTTTCTGCAGAGAAAGGGAGAAAGAAACTTTGAAAATATGCACTAGTTACATTACTGCACTGCTTTTCTGGAGATAGATAGAATAAAAAACTAGATGAATTTAAAGCCAGCACCATTTTACCATTGATTTTGAAAGAACCAAGGTTGACAGAAAGTAGAGAAAGGCCAAAGCAAGCATCTTGGATTTAGGTCTGTAAGGCTTGAAGATACCACTGCAGGGTGTCTTTTTAAAAACAGACTTAAGTCACCTTGCACTGTACACCCTGTATTTCTGGTTTGGGGGTTTATTTTCCAGCAGGTAGTAGGAGTCAACAAGCAGCACAGTTTCTGCTTCTATAGATGCAACAATAGAATGCAGAGGAAACTAACAAAGAAAAGCTAAAGGTGACAAAAGTAACTTATCAAAGTACTTGCTACATAAGTAGGTTTTTGAGATTTATTTCCAAAAGGTGAAACTATAACTGTCAGTTGTTTTGACCTAAAAGAATGCACTATTTCTGGATGCATTTGCAGTGCTTGATATGAATAGCTGTCAGTCTCAGATGCACAATGGTATTACAAAAATAACTAACTGAGAATGTGTATTTGTCTAGTTAATTGTAATAGCTTCAATCAGGATAACGGATCCAATTTTAGCTTTGTGTAAGTCAGTTCATACTCATTGACTGGTCTGTTCTTTCTAAGCATATTGCTTGTGACAATATTGGTTCATAAACAGGATGTCAACATGCACATGGTGATTTCTATTGTTTGTTTGGGTTTTTTCCTGTGAAATGTGCAGGTGATGACGCCTTACTGCCTGGACGATAACTGACTGAAAACGCATTTTAAATATACCTGATGCCTATCAATCTGTGAAGATGTACAATACAATACAACTAAACAACTTCAGGAAGAGTGCCTTCATTACTAAAAGGTATGTTGAATGTGTGCTGAGTCACCTTCACAGAGGCATCCTCCTATGCCTTATCCCACTCTCACAATGCCTTTATCTTACTGGCACAAAACCATATTTTATTTTCCTGGAGAAAATTGTGTCAAAGTGTACAATAACAATAGAGCACTCAACGAAGCCAAGCAGAATTATTTCTTTGGTGACAAGAAACACGGTGATTTTGAAGACATTTCCTGTGACTGCTGAGCACTTTCTCTCAAGTCCCGAGCATCCTCATACTCAGTTTTCATATCTTAAGATGTACTTAGCACCTCATAGTTTTCAATCCTGCAATAATATATGGATCTCTTCTTCTTAGTTCAGAAGGATCACCAAAATGTTTAATTAGAGAATGCTACTGTTTTCCAGAATGCTGTCTGGTATGCCGAAAGAATACAGCAACTAATCTTTGTGAGTAAATTACTGTTACGTTTAACAGAAGATTTATCACACGGTTCCCAGTAGCATCCCAGCTTGGTGCTGCATCAAACTTACCATTTCTTTATTGAATAATTCAGTAACATTTCCTCTCCAGCAGTGTTCATCAACCTACAAGTCCCACAGAGACATCAGAAGTCTTTAATGCAGGTTTTCAGAGTAAATGAAACCTTTTTTCGGTGTGGTTGCCTTTGTAATAACAGTCTTATTTGTTGGATACTTATGTAATGTAAGATGAAAAGACATTTTATAGCCTTCTGGCAAGAGGACTTAAAATTAACAGCATACCTGTGGCTGCCCTAAGCCAGGGAGGGAGTCATTTTCAGGCCATGGGAAAACTGCAGTTTTGCATCCTTTGCTCCTTCTGACTTGCTGGTATTCAGTATTTCCATAGACTTGTTTTTCATTAAAGCATCATCATCATCATGCACAAAACGAAAAAATTAACTATTGATTCTGATGAAAGAACAAGAGACCAAGGTGGTAAGTGATAACTGTCCCCCACCAGCATTTCCCCAAAGAATGTGGTGGTTTAATTTCTTTTAATGTTTTCATGCCTGGCTAGGCTTTCACATTGCACACACTCAGTTGGCTCTCTATGCAAACGCTATTAACTGTATGATTATCTCTGGCAGCAGAACCAAACAGATGCAGTGCACATCTAGAGGTACCAATCTTAAGCCTCCAGGTAGCTTTATGGGCCATATCCTGCCAACCATCTACAGGCAGGCAGACTCCCACTGAATTTAAAGGGTGTTTTACAAAACAATCAATGGCCCTTCACACTGACTCCCTCTCAATATGCAAAAAGGAAAACAACAAAAAGATAGTGATCTGGGTTTTGATCTCACCAATACTGGGCTGACAGAAGCGTAATCCCATTGACTAGCTGATTTATTTCATCAGTCAAAAGACTTTCACAGGCTTTGGGCTAGGCCTTTAAAAATGTAAACTTGATCAGAACCAAGCCCAATTGCATTCATGCCCATTCTTGCTTTGAATATTTGCTTTCCATAGCAGATTTCCACCTGGAACCCTATTGACCTCAGCACAAAGTTTTGGTATTTAAAATTAAGTTGCAACTATTTACAAACAAGGTAATTACTCTCCATTATAAATGCAGAATGCTTTTAATCCTTAAAGAAGCATGCTTGGAAGTAGTTTCCTACACATCCCCATTGATTACCTACAAACAAACAGATACATCACTGCTCCAGTCCCCACAATAATGCAGCTCCTAAAGACATGCCTGAGCTGGTCTGCTCGGATATTGGTGGCTGCAGCATAGAGCATAGTGTGACCAGCAAAACCACCCAGGCCCCTGGGTAAATAAATACCTGGGCTACTAGCCTGTCCTGAGCACTCCGCTGCTGCAGTCACGCTGCTGTCAAATACTTGTGCTAGCTAGTTGGGAGGCAGGTCTGGGGAGCTGGCTGCGTGAGCTGTCATCACCACAAGGTAGATAAAGACAGGGTTCAACAAGGTAGTTGCATCCAATTCCAGCTACATCCCAGGGCTTTCAGAGTCAGTGGAAGAGCCCAATGGGGTAAGTAGAGCAAGGTTTTTGCTCTTCTAGCCCCAGCCACTGGAGGTAAGGGATGTGGCAGCCAGCAGAGCACCAACAGGACTGCTTAGGTGATGGACATGTCAGATCCTCAGCTATGATCCTGCCTGGAAAAATAACTGGTTTCACAAAAGCCCTGTGAGATCTGTAATGACCCCAGGTGGGCAAGACCCCAGTTTCATGGCTCGGGGAGCTGTGCAGTTAGTCAGTATATTGCATCTACTGGGGATCAGAAAGATTAATGCTAATACTACCACATCAGACATGTTAATACTCCTTTGCTTCTTCAGCATTTGGGGGGTTGCTTGAACTTCTTCTCTCAGCAGTAAGTTACCCACAATACTAGAGATGGCAGTGATATATTAGATCAGAAAATGACTCATTATTGAACTAGCCCTGTCAAGCAAGATAAATACAATTTAGTCATTAGCTAATCTGTTTTTGTTTGTGTTCTTAATTCATCCAAGACACTGATTACATTGCAGTCTGTCATGCTAGCATTAAGTATATGTTGTTACAATGCTCTTTGCTTTGTAAAGCGAACATTTATGAATACAATAGCTGTATTTGTCTGTCAATATTAGATCACTGCTGACATACTGTGCATCAGCATTCTGTGTCATAACGTGTAGAATATTTTGGTTTTTCAGGAATCAAATGTGGGAAGGTGGTATTTAATTTAACAGCACTTAAGCAAGTAGAAGTCTCATCTAAGAGATCCTTTTGCTATCTGTCATCTTCATCTGCCAGCTGTTCCTTCTTCCATCTCTGTGACCTAAGTTTTGTGGCTTGATACTGTGTTGAATCAGGTTTGGACTTTAGCCTAAGAAGGAAGGCTGACAGGGGCTGCTTTAAGAGGCCTTGAAGGATGCTTTTGCACCTCCATGCTGAACTTCTATCAATGCAAGCAGCTCCTGGGGGTGCTCAGCACTTCCTAAATTCTCCTCCTGAAAGAATTCAGGCTTTGCATTTGAGTTATTTGTTCCCATTGTACTTCCTTTCACGCAGTTTTTAGTTTTGTTTAGCACTTAGGTAGCCTTTGGGAAGGCTATTTATGTAAATTTAAAATTTTCATGAAAAAGAAAGTGGTTTGAATTAGAAAGAGAGGAAACCACTGATTTTGATAATAGAGAAAGACTTTCTAACTTTGGTGGTTGGCAAATCCATTACCAATTGCTGAACTTTGCAAAACAGTAAATAGGCAAAGGTACATGGTAAAAAGGAGGTAAAATGCATCACAGAACATGCTATATTTCTCTATTTGAATTTAATGCCAAATAAATTGGCATACCAGATATTGCATTTATCAACTGTCACATTTTATGAAGTCTTTACAGACTCAAGCAAAAGGTCTTGCTACAATCGCTTCATGATCAAGTCTTTTTTCTGAGAATCAGAGAGAGATAACTGATTATTTTGTGTAGGCTGAGAAAAAAATGTGTGGCTTTGCAAAGTTCCATCATATGTACAACAGGATTTCAATACTTCAGATTTCTGACTGTTTTCCTAAACCTGACCACAATATTGTGCTGGCAGAACTGAAACAAAAAATATTAGCAATGAATTTATTATACTTTGGAACCCAGTCAGCTGTGGGCATCTTTCAGGAGAGGCACGAACACACACTGTCCATCACTATGTTTGCCTTCCACCGGAATCCTTTAGGTCTTTTGTTTTATTTACACTGATTGTAAGAAATTCTTGCAGAGCCCACTGGTTAATCCTGCTATGTTAAACAAGCTGCTAAGTGATGTGGGAAACCATTGCAAAGATACTTGGCTGAGGCTGATACACTATGTCTATAACCCCCTTGCATCTGATAGTACTGTCGTTTGGTATGCTATAACCTCCTTGCATCTGACAGTTCTATCTTCTGGTATGGGCTGTGTGGGAGCCTGTAGCTTCTATCAGTCTGACTTGATGCTTCATACCACATTTCTCATGCAGATGATTCTGTCTCCCAGATTTAACACATAGGCAAGACAAGACTCAGAAGATGGGATGAAAATGAGTGAAGTAACTTCTATTCTTCCTCTTGAATACATAATGCTGCATTGTACTGCTTGTCAGGTACATTTTACATTTTGAGACAATAGTTTATTTTTCTCATCTATAGCATAAGATATTATCATCATTATCCCTACTACTATTACATGATATCATTTAAACTAGTCCAAAATTGCATACCTGTGTGCAATTCCATCTCTTGATCAGCTGAGCCAAACAGATAACTATGCCATGAGTAAAGCCAGGGCCTCAAGACGGCTGGGCTCCATCAGCTTGGAAGCAAAGGCAGTAGAGAGAGTTTCTTAAGAAGAGATGTTTGTGAATAAGAGCATGTTAACTATGTTAACTTCTCTCATTAGAGGAGAGAATACACAGCCTGAGTTGAGGATCTGGCTTTCCTAGTAAGAAGATACACTGGAGCATACGAGACCTGTGTCTGACTGGCTTTTCTAGCCAGCTCCACTGGACTGAGGACTGAAAGTGTGATGACTGCTCCTGAGAGCTCCAGGGAAATGAATCCAACATAGAGGATGGTAACACTGTGATATAAATGAAACCAACACATATTTTCACCTACAGTTTTGCTTCCACTGAAATTGCTTCAACTGTGGAAACATCAGCAAGGAATTATATGACCTTACTTCCCCTGGGGTGGGAACAGTAAGGGGAAATCAATGCAAGACCTTTTATAATGGCTGGAGTTGATGATCTTAAAGGTCTCTTCCAACCTAAATGATTCTATGATTCTATAAAATCACACCAGCAGCGCCACGGTCAGGAGATAACAAAGGAAAAACATACCAAAGTCCCTGTTCTTTGGCACTTACAAACTTAATTAAAGGGTAATGAAATCAAGCTGCTGATTAATCATAAACTTTTTTATCAATGGAGAATGATAGATTTTCCTGCCAAAGCCTCCAGCTCCATTTTGCTATCACTTTGGATTCAGCAAGTACATGCACTCAATCCTTCCACACTTTGCCCAACATGTGTCTAAAACAGCTTTTTGGGAGCCTGTGGAATTACACCAGGATAAAATCAGCCCTGGGACATAATCATAAGGTATGAGGATCCTTCCTTAAACTCCTGATACCTACAGAGAGTCAAATAAATGGATCTGAATGCATATTCCTATTGGGTGATAAGAAATTCTTATGGCATGAGCAGCGCATTGCTTTGTAGATAAACTGCATGTTGCTTAAGGGCATTACATTTATAATCCCTCAGGCAAGGGTGTGCATTATCCTTGTTTCCAACAGTACAGGGTGGCAAGAAAGACATCAGGAGGGAAAGCCATACCTCATCCTGCTGGATAACGCTGTTACTAAAACAGGAGGGAAATAGAGGGGTGCTAGTTTGCCACAGCTAGCAGGAATAAAAAGGCTAAGAGTTTACATATTCAGATTCCTCTGAAAGGAAACCACAGCCTAGAAACAGAATTCCTATAGGATTCCTTGCACCACTGCAACAAATCCACCACAAAGCTAAGACAGTCTGTATGTGAACATAACCAAAGTCAGAACTTTGCAGCAAATAAAGCCTTGGAGAGAGGGAAATACCTCCAACTTCAAGTATATGCTGTTCTAAGAGGGTCTCTTTGTAACAAACTCCCACACTGTAGCGCTAAACCTTAATGGTCTGTGAAAGTTATTATGGGACGTTTTTAGCATTCAATTTCATTCTGACAGGAGTTTATGATGTGTATTACAGGAAAATACTGTTAAGCTAATCATATTTATACCAAATCTACCAAATCTGTGTAATATAATAGCTTCAAATATTTTAAGCAAGGCACAACTTGACTTTTCATAGATATAGAAAGACAAAACTTTTAATGATGTTATTTTCCTATTACTTCCCCAAGTCCATCTGTTAGAGCTGCTAAAGGTCAAGGGCAATCATTTCTTTTTTCTACAGGCTGAACAGTGGAAAAGATACTTGACTTCCCAGGTTCTACTTCTGCACTTTTTTATTTCCAGGGACAGTCTCTTCAGGCAGTATCAATTTGTCATTTTCTTTTCAAGACATGCCTGGTGTAAGACATGTCTGAAATATAATTCCTTATTTCTGCTACTGATGACAGCTTAAATTACAAAAAGGAATTTTACAGTTCTGTTTAGGTTTCTCATGTTAACATTATTTTCCTTCCTGCATTTCATTCAGTTTTGGTAGCAGAAGGAGCCTTATTAGTCATTTTTTCCTTCTATTCATTAGAACTAATTCTACTCAGTTTGCCTTTGATGAGCAGTTAGAAGAAAAGGAAATAAAAATACAGGCAGTAAATTCTCTGAAACTCACTGCATGTACTTCAAGAAAAACTGAATGTGCATCTTAAAGTTGTCTAGAGTGGCCCTTTAAGCTGGAAAAAGGGGCAGATTCTTTTAAACTTTCCCAGAGAATAGCAGTGACCTTGGAGATTAGATAACCCATGGTATACAGGAGTTCAAATATGTCATCAAGACTTTATTTGATGTTCCTTGTCCTACTTGCTCTGAACAGGCTAATTGCACCACTCCCCAAAAACCCTCACAACAGGTCTGTACAACCAGAACCAATGTCAGCAAAGCAGAGCTGGGTGCATGGGAGGTACAAGGATAAATGAGATAGTGTGTGGAAGGCTGGATTTTTGCTGAGTGACTCTAATCTGATGGGTATGATATATTAAAACTAATGGAAACATTTGATTAAAAATACACTAGATCTTTGAACAGAGTCTCATTACAAAGACGTCACAGGTCACAGACAGGCAGCCAAGTGCTTAGCTACAGCACATATGACCATGACAGAAACCCACTGGCCGCAGTTGTCCTCCTTCCCTGGAAACCTTGCCAGAAGGATACCTGGGCTCCCCACACTTCTGCTGCCTCTAAATGTTTGCACTGAGAGACCAAGACCTGTTATTACCACCCTTAAAAATAGAGTCATCTTCTCCCCAAGCCTGTGACTTCCTGGTGCATGTCCAAGAAGCCTCAACTTTCCCAAGGGCCTTTGTGTCAGGTTCTCTGAAAAGCCTTCAACCTCTGTGGTTTTATTCCAGAAATGTATCAGTGAGTTTGTCAGGAGACAGTGTGGTCCTCCTGCTTGTAGCGAAAACTTGACAGATGGCCAAAGAGAAGTGGTGAACCCCCAGCCTCTCTGTGGTTGGCTCCAGTGAGGCTGAGAGGCTATCAATGATGCTGGTGTGCCTACAGGATCTTCTGCATCCCACCACAAGGGGTGAGCATTTCACAGCACCCTGCCTTTTCTCACTTGCTTTGCAGCCACCTTGATTTTGGCAATGTATTTGCTTTGCTTTTCCCCTACCCTTAGTTATCACTGAAAGACCATAAGCTCAAGACGTGCACTCCAGTCAGCATGAGAACTGCTCCCTTCAATTCTTTCTCTAACGGGCTGCAGCTTGTGAAACCAAATTGGGATTGCATGTACAAAAGCCCACTTCTGTGTATCTCCATTGATTTTTCATATTAACTAAGACTTGCATTTTTATGACACAGAAATACTTTTCAAAGTTGTTGAGGAACTAGCATTTGGTGTCAACAAACTGCATTTGTCTTACTCCAGCATAAGACACTTCAGGGAAGTAAACCAGGAGAATCATAGAATCACAGAATAGTTAGGGTTGGAAAGGACCTTATGATCATCCAGTTCCAACCCACTGCCATGGGCAGGGACACCTCACACTAGACCATGTCACCCAAAACTCCATCTAACCTAGCCCTGAACACTGCCACGGATGGAGCATTTATCACTTCTCTGGGCAACCTGTTCCAGTCCCTCACCACCCTCACAGGGAAGAACTTCGTCCTTATATCTATCCTGAACTTACCCTGTTTAAGAGTAATTACTTTCAGTAACAGCTGCTGTCTAGACTAGCTTAGCTGTAACTTTAACTGTACCATTATGCTCCAGTTCAGCAATATATTTAAACATATTTAATTTTTAAGCATATGAGTAATTCCAGTGTACTTACTTATTTAAACTTAGGTACACTTAAGTCTTTTCCTGAATCAGCTTCTAAACTGTCCACAATCTGGCCTCATTTCCACTGATGCAAATCATTGTGCTACATCATTTGACTACTCCAGAAGCAGGAAAAATATTCTTGGTATTCCTTGAGAAAGTTTTCCTGCTTTTATACTAGCATTTTGCTGAGATTCATCTTCTTTAACCAGCCTGAATTCAAAGCCAAAGCTGGGATTCCATTAAATACTTTGGCTGTGAACAAAATATGCTCAAACTATACATAGGTTTTAAGAGGAGAGAGAATATGGAGGCATAGCTTTATCACGTGTTTCAAGCATAAACTGAGCTATTCCTCTTTTCCAGATCTTCCCTTTCCCAGCATGCTGTTCAGGGGAATACCTGTGCATTTCAAGACAGACACACTCACACTGTGATATTCGGGTATGTGACATCAGCTTGTGCCTGTTGGAAACTTCTATGTGTATTTTGTGTTGGAAAGGAGCATTAAGATTTATCTTTTCTTCAGGTGTTTGAAGTGTTAGATCTGCACGCCCCACCATTTTGCAGTTGAGTTTCTCTGTCGGATGAGCTCATCTAACTTTACTGCGTTCATCCAGACATCATCTTAGCGCGACACAATCCCGAGTATGGAATCCCATGACAGCATCCTCTGAAATTATAGCTGCATGAGAAAGACCTTCCTGACATAGTTAAGCAAATGGAGGTTTTACACTTGTTGACTGAGCCTTACAATTTCCTGAATGACTGGGGATCCTATCAACAGGCAACAGCAGACTACACACTTGGGTAAAGCCACTTCAGTCCCAAGCTAGGAATCAAGAAGTGGTAAAGGAAAAAGTTAATTTAGAATGGAATGACATCATATTTTCAATTTTGATGGTTCTTGACTTTAAAAGTGGACGCTGATATTGCTACAAGCTCTAGGCTCTTCATAGGCCAAGGTAATGCTAAGACCACAGAAAATGGGAAACAAAGCATCTCTGATGCAGCTGTTAATCGAAACTGACATTCATGTTTCATTTTGGCTTTTTTACTTTAATTCCTCTGAAATGCAAAACACATTCAGAAAGATGATTTCTCTTTTTCCTTTTTCAATTTCCCCAAGAAGCATCCAGTTCAAGCAGTTTAAGGTTGTAAATCTGACCAATTTAGAAAAGGATGTGAACACAAATGAAACTTAGCCAACAAAAGAAATTCAATTGAGTTAAATAGGAGGCTATTAGCATACCTTACATTCTCTTCTGTCACTAGCTGTAGCTCCTGTGGAGAGTGAGTCAGGTAAGAATTAACCACAGGGGACAAAACAGCTCCTGCTGATGTTATGCACTATTTGAGACACAGCAAAAAGAATATAGAATAGATAGTATACAAAGGTGTAACTCTAGGATTATGCATTTCCCCGAAGATATGCTATTCATTTTTAATCAAATTGAGCTGCACTGCACCTAAATAAAAACATACTATTTGCCACAAGCAGTTCAAACTGAGTATAAATATTTCTGAAGAGTTCATAAGATTATAACCTCATCTTTCAAGGTTTTTAGTTCTTCACTTCCTTTACTGATTTATGGAAACGAGTAGATGAGAATCCCCAAAGCTTGTCACACTGCATCAGTATTTATATTTTTGCCCATCTAGTATAACTGCTCCAGATTCAAAATGGTAGCACCCTGGATCCACTCATTTGCCACAAACATAAAAGTGCATACACGCATAGGGCAAAAGGGGATAGAAAACCCAGGCAATATAAGTTTATTTGATTGTAGTCATTAGTGTTATACATTACAGGTTCAGTCCTGCTCCCTTTGATGTCGATGGTAATACTCCCACTGAATTCATGTGCTCTGAAAAATGCCTGAGTTTGGCAAATTTGTCATTTTGTCATCTATGCTTCAGGTAAAAATCATAATCCAGTGGTTTAGACTTGGTTTTGAGCCAAATGATTTTTACCAAAGGTTCAAGGAATGCATACTTGTCCTTCAGAGAGGTGCCAATCCACTTGACAACCAAGCAGTAAAACAGTTGCAGTTTTCAAAATTGTCTGAGGGATGCAAACATCTTACAGGTGACTACAACAATCTCAGCTTCTAGGGTGTCACTGCAGCAAACAGCAAGGCCTCCTCTTTGGGGGGGCATGACGGTGCCCGCCTGCTTAGGAAGAGTTGGGAAAGACATTTGCAGAACACTAGAAGCAAAGGATCATTCATGCTACTGAACAGCAGCTCTTTCAGTGAAGCATCCTAAATCCTAACCATTTACATTATCCAGTCCACCAGTTTTAAGTGAAGTGGGTTTCTTTCTCTCCTTCTCCTCACCTTCTCTCAGCCCCTTTTGGAGAAACTTGTATAGTGAGATATGCTAGGTAGTAACAGGCAAATTATACTGGTCATCATGATTGTTCAACCAAATGTATTCTCAACAGCAGTAATCAAGAAGTTCTAAAATAAGGCAGATGAGCTTCCCAAAAATGTGACTTCATGTTAAGTTGTCAGGAAGAATGAGAGAACATGGATTCAGGTGGGTGTCAGATGTCAAGAGGACATTAATTTTGAAAGCCTCTCTCTCTGTTGCACACTAACATACCAAGAACTGGGACCCTAAAGAAAACAAGGAGATCTACAGGGTAGCCAAGCACCTGATTTGCTGAAGGAATGCCCATAGAACTGCCACTGGCTTAAACTAGATTAAAGAAGCACTGAGCACCCCCAAAAATCTGGCCCCAGAGGTTATTTGTACTACTTGACCTTGGGAGCATGTTGCAAAGACGCAGTGAGCAGATTTACCATTTTGAGACAGGTGGAGAAAGAGTGGAGAAGGCAGTGGACAAAAACCAGTGTGTGGCTGGATAAACTCAGATCTGGGTCTGAGAGAGCTGAAGAACAGGTGGTGGAGATGACGATCAAAAATGTGTCCAATTCTTATTTGTATTTGGACCATAGAGTCCCAAAATATGCTTCTATCATCACAGCTTTTTACTTCACAGAAAAGAGCACAGGGTCACATGTTGATCGCTGCAGCTACCTGCCTCTCTGGAGCCAGTGTGCTTAGCCAGGAAGCATTTGCCCATGGAGCTATCCCACCAGCCCAGCCTAACTGATACCCTGGATCATGACTAGTAATGCTAGCAGAGGGAGATAAATAAAATTGAAGAAGACAACATTCAAGACATTCCTGAAATAGCTTTTCTGCAGCATATGTCATACATACTGATTTACTGGCACTGGATTTATGCAAGGTACTCCACAAAATTTGATTAGGGCTTTGACACTAAGGAATAACCCAGTGGAGGGATCTTTCCAGTAAACTCTCTATTCTCTGGCCCCAAGCACATCAGCCATCTGCCCCATCGATGTCTGCTGACATCAGTGAGAACAGAACTGAACCTGTAAGTCATCACAGAACATTTCCCTATGTTGTTTAGTTTACAACACTGGTGAAGAGAGAGATGAAAAATAGTAACGCTGTGCTTCAGAAACTACTATCAATAGTTAATTCACAGACAAACTTCTAATGGTACTTATAACGTGCGTATAACTCGCCTTGAAATACTATGAAGAGGAAGTGTCAGTTTGGGAAATGGAAAAAATGTTCCTTTTCTATCTTGCAAATCGAGTTTAAATGCTCTATGTGGCTAAGATGTGCTTCTTCATAGGTCACAAACCTGTATCAAACACCAGTGTCTACGTTGCTTATTTTCATGCTTTATGTATTACCAAACCATACAGTCAACAAAGGCTTCTGGGTAAACAGTGCGCAGCAAAACAGAAACTGTAGCTGCTGGTTTTAAAATGAAATATTTTCCACTGAAACATTTTCACTTTGAGAATTCTGGTGCATAAAGACATTGGCTATTCACCTTCAGACTGTCTGCCAGGGTTCCTATGGTGCCTCCCCTTCCACCAGCTCGTTTCTAGCATGGCTGAACATGATGATTCCCTTGATGAAGAAAGAAACAAAACCAGCCCTTGCTTCCTTCATTTTCTTCCCCTGTCTTTAGCCTATTTGCCTCCCTTTTCCACTTTCTTATCTCCACTGTCAAGGCTCAACATGGGCTAATGTCCATCAGGTTGGGAAGGTGGCTGCAGTCTGTCCCTGCCTGTCCTGTCCCACAGTGATACCTTGTCACCCCAGGACACCCCAGCCAGCCTGCCCTGGCTCTGCAACAGGCTTATCTCCCCTTCATACCACCCGGGCTCTCACCTCTGCCCCTCTGTAGTTATGTTCCCCCCACTCAGAAATCCTCCCTGAGCTCTGCTCCTTCACCTCCCTCCCTGCACAGGCAAAATAGCAGCTACACACAGGCCCCACAGGGCAGACACTATTTTGCCTACAGTCATGGCCAGCACTGGCTGGAAACCAGGGCACTGCTCCCCAGCCCTGACACTCTCCTATGTGGACCCACTTCTTCAACAGCACTGTAAGAGGTGTTCATCTATCATCAGTCATTCGCCCAAGGGAGGAAGCCTGGCGAACATTTCAGACCCATTCAGGCCCAAGGGGAAAACATGATGGAGACCACTCTACCACAGTTGTTTTCCTCAGCTAGGCTCTCATCTCCTCACTACTTCTGATCTGCCAGGACACCTCATGCCTCATTAGCAGGACACTGCTCCTCTCATCCGCAGTTGTTCCTGCAAGATCACAGAATCATTTGGGTTGGAAAAGACCTTTAAGATCACCAAGATAACTGTTCCCCAGCACTGCAAAGGCCACCACTAAACCACGGCACTGAAGGCTTTGTCTACATGGTTTGTGAACACTTCAGGGACAGGGACTGCACCACAGCCCCGGGCAGCCTGTTCCAGTGCCTGAACACCCTTTGGGGAAGAAATTTTTCCTAATTCCCAGTCTAAACCTCTCCTGGTGCGGCTCGAGGCCGTTTCCTCTTGTCCTGTCACTTACTACTTGGGAGCAGAGGCCAGCCACCTCCTGGCTCCATCCTCCTTTCAGGCAGTTGTAGAGAGCGATAAGGTCCTCCCTGAGCCTTCTCTCCTCCAGACTAAACCCTCCCAGTTCCCCCTGCCGTTCCTCATAACACTGTGCTCCAGGCCCTTCATCAGCTCCATCGCCTTTCTCTGGACGGGCTCCAGCACCTCAACATCTCTCTTGCAGTGAGGGGCCCAGAACCAAACACAGGATTCGAGGTGTGGCCTCACCAGTGCCCCGTACTGGGGGACAATCACTGCTCTGGTCCCACTGGCCACACTAGTGCTAACAGAGGCCAGGATGCCGCTGGCTTCCGCGGCTGCCTGGGCACACGCAGCTCCTCACTGCGCGGCTCTTCGTAACATTACGGCTGCCGAGCGGAGGCATGCGAGGAATGCGCGCTCCCGCGGCGGGTGCCGCGCGCGTCCGGTGGTGCAGGATGACGTCATGAGAAGAGGCCGGTCGCGGGCGCCGCGGGGAGCGGAGCGGAGGGCGGGCAGGAAGGAAGCGCTGTCGGAAGCCTTCGGGGCCAGAGCGGCGGTGGCGGCTGCAGCTCGCCCCCGGGAGCGCGGCCGGCAGCGGGGCAGGAGGCGGCACGCCCGTTCAGCACTCACCCGTGGGGCAAGTGCGACGGGAGGAGGGCATGCACCCCCGAGTGCTGAGCCTGTAACGGGCGGCTCAGGCAGGGCACCCAGCGGGCCAGGCAGGTGCGGGCCCGCCAGCGCGGCAAGCTCGTGGCCGGCCCAAGGGCTGCGGCGGTTGTGCCAGTTCCCTTGTGTGTCAGTGGGACCGGGCGAGCCCTGCGCCGAGATCTGCCTGGTCCGCCTGGTAACAGCCCAGCGCCGCCATTGGCTCCCTCGAAAGGCCGCTTCCTGCGGCCGCGCCGCCCCTGCCGCCCGCCGGGGGCTCTCCAGGCCAGGCTCGCTCCCCCGCTGCCGGCACCGCCCGCTGCTGCCCAGCGCGACGCCGGGGGTCTTTATGAATGGAACGCCGGCCTCTTGCTGGAAGGGATCCTCTGCCGAGCCCACCCCAAACGGGAGGGCGAGGATACTCTGTGCGGCTGGGAGAGGGGATTCCGAGCTTCTGCTGCGTCGGCAGCTCGGCGACGTGGCTGGGAGACGAACCGCTGTCATCATGCAGTGTAGTGGGACTGGCACCCCCGAACCAGCTGCTCCCCAGAGAGGTGCTGGGGGTCAACTTGGGGAAGTCCATTCAACAAGATCCCTGGTCTGGCCAAATGCCAGGACTGCAGGATGTTGTGTGTTTCTTCATTAAAAATTAAAGCCCTCCTGGCTGACTGAAGTTGTGAGGACAGCAGTGTGTGTCCTTGTGTGTGGAGCAGAGGGACACAGGCAGCGGATGGAGAAACTGTCCAGAGTTGCATGAGGGCAACCAAGATCCTCCGGCCTGTGATGTCTTCCTGACAGAGGAAGACAAAATAGAAACAAATGATTAAGTGAGAGAGTAAACTAGGAGAGAAGGACACATACCTCACACAAATTATGTGGACATACAGCTGTGATCCCTTTGGCATTGCTTTCCTCATAGGTCACGCAGGAGAGATGCTGGAAGCATTCAAGGCCAGGCTGGATGGGGCTTGGAGCAACCTGGTCTAGTGGAAGGTGTCCCTGCCTCTGGCAGGGAGTTGGAACTGGATAAGCTTTAAGGTCCCTTCCAACCCAAACCATTCTGTGACTCTGACGATTATATGGCATGTCCACCATGGCATGTCATGAACTCCCTGTCCAGGAGACACTTCCTATGCTGCTGTGAGTGCCCACATGATGCTGAAGCACAGACACAAGGTGAAGCCAAGTGCTTGGGTCTGGAGAGGCAGGCTGGCAGTGCATACTCCAGGCTGTGGCCTTCCACCTCAGTGCAGGACGAGTTGTTTCTCCCATGCCCTGGTGCATTGGTTTCACCTCCAGTATCCCCCCACAGGTCCCTGTCAGACCTTTGGAAAGTGAGGAGTTGAGAAAAGACTCATTGTTTCACTGGAAACACGGCAAAGCAAAGTCTTTCCAGGTATGGGCAGCTCTGGTAGGGAAGGGGAGTTATTTAAAGGCGGGGTGCTGCTGCTGCATGTCACGAGTGGGCACGCTGTTGGTTGAGGCCCCAGCAGGCTCCTGTGGC
>JANRGW010008730.1:0-33282 GCA_024733675.1 Psilopsiagon aymara | reverse complement strand
CCCCCCCCGGTTCATC
Source organism: Psilopsiagon aymara (assembly GCA_024733675.1). Lineage (NCBI taxonomy): Eukaryota > Metazoa > Chordata > Aves > Psittaciformes > Psittacidae > Psilopsiagon > Psilopsiagon aymara. The sequence continues at coordinate 33,266 of JANRGW010008730.1, read as the reverse complement.
TCCCTTCAGGGGCTTGAGGAAGCTGTGGGCACCATTTTGCTGCTCGGCTGGGGTCTTTTATCTGAGCAGTGGTAGGGGCTGGGTGCTTTGTGTGGCCTGCTGGGATCAGCTGGTTCCCCATCCCCTGCCACCTCTGTGTGTACCCCTTCCGCAGGATAAAACCTTTAAAGTGAAAGGAAAGACTTAAAAAAAATGAGGAAGATAAGAAAAAGCACCATTTTGATGGGGAGGGGGAGACCCCAAAAATTCCTTTACAATTCTGGCTTGCAGCAAAACCATCCGGCTGGGAAAAAACAGGGGCTGAGGAAATGGGAGCAAGCTTTTTCCCTTGGGATCAACTGCTAAGGCAGGGAGTTAAGGTTAGGAGCGTGCAGGTACGTGTCAGTGACAATAATAAAAATATGCTATAAGGGACAGGGTGCTGGCCGACTCCCCCTGCCTCGTGCCCCCAGTAATATCCTAAGCAGGTCTCCTTGTATCCACGTCCCTGTGTGCCTGTGTGTGGCCTGGTCCCATTCATTTTCTGGCTCCTGCTGCAGAACCAGCTCCGTTTTTAAAGTTATGCATGATACACTGAAGAGACAATTTGGGTTTCCCCCACCTCTCCCTTGCCCTTGAAGCGAGCAAGCCCTCGCCTCATTTGCATCGAACCCTGCTCGTTATAGGCGAAGCAAAGGGGGAGGACTTGAAGCCTATGGGATGGCTTTAGGGCTCTGCCCCTTGCTTTTGGCTCTCTTGCTCATTCTTTCCCGTGCTTTGATCTCTGCTTAACAACAGTAACGTCACGGGGACCATACTGGAGAGTTTTGTTGGAAGTTAGAAAGTTTTGCAGCCTCCAGAGGGCTGTAGCGGCAGTAGCAGAAGCAGCATCCAAGGGAACTCCTGGAAGGGGAAGAGAAGAGCGAGTGAGGAGCGCCTGCCTCAGCCCTGCTGCAGAGAGCTGACTCGGGACGACGGAGGCGGCCATGGAACATCAGCTGCTGTGCTGCGAGGTGGAGACCATCCGACGAGCCTACCACGATGCCAACCTCCTCAATGACAGGGTGCTGCAGACGATGCTGAAGGCGGAGGAGACCTGCTCGCCCTCCGTCTCCTACTTCAAGTGCGTGCAGAAAGAAATCTTGCCATATATGAGGAAAATAGTTGCCACTTGGATGTTGGAGGTTTGTATCTTGCGGGGACTTCCCTTTGCAAGCTTCGGCACCCAGATGAATTAAACCGGAGAGTTGCTCCCCCATCTCCTTGCCTTCACCCCCATAACCATTAATTCTCCCCCTCTCAGATTTGTTCCTGGCTTCGGAGCCGCCGCTATTGCCTGTTCTTTATCCCTGCCGCGGAGGGGCGGTGGACGTCCCCCCCAACTCCAAGCTACACGGGGCCGGGAGTCGGGGGTGCCCCGGGATCTTTTCCAGCCGTCGGGGCGAGGCAGTGCCGGCGTGGGGGATCGCGGGGAGCGGCCGGGCCGGGGGCACCCCCGGCCCTGGTGCCCCCGGGGGAACTTTTGGCAGTTCCTTTCATTGGGGGGTGGGGGGCAGATATATTTTATTTTAAATTAATACCCTTGTACACGTATGCAAGCGGCTGCCCGTGCCAGTATTATGCGCCATCTTTGTTCTTTTATTTGCAAAGCAAAAGTGTTTATTAATCGAAAAAAAACCCCAACCCTCACCCCGAATTAAGTCCCGGGGGAGACCGAGCCGAGGGTGGGAGCTGCGGGAACCAGCGGGCCCCGGGGCACCCCGCTGGGGCTGCGGGCAACGGGACCGGCCGAAGGGGCTCCGGCGGTGCTTTGGGGGGAGCTGCAGGGTGAAAGTTTCTTTGTTCAGTACGAAGAGCGGCTGTGAAGCTGCAGTCACCCCTCAAAGACACGCTTGTGCCGCGGCGTCCGGGCTGCAGGGTCGCCAGGGAAAAGCGAGTTGGGAAGGACTCCGTCCCATGGTGCGAAGCCCCCGGGGAGTGTCCCTTCGGGAGCCCTAGGAGCTGGGCTACATTTTCATGCGTTTTGGGAAGCTCTGCGAGCCCGGGATCTATTTTTAATTAATTTTTGAAGGCGCAGCACCCTGCCTTTGCGATGGGAAATGTCGCGCCCGGCTGTGCTGCAGGGCGAGGGAGAGAGGCGGTGAGTTTCACTTCGGGGGGGCTTCGTGGAGCCCCCCAGCAGCACCCCGTCCCCAAGGCTCGGTAAAGGACCCCCGCCGCTTCATTTTCAGCTTTTTTCGAGAGCTCGAATTATTTTTTAAATATTTTTAAATATTTTTTGAAAAGATGACGTCTGGGGAAATGAGGCTGGACGCCACCTTTGTGTCTCGACCGGAGAGGGGGGGGAAATCGGCAGCACAACGACAAAGCAGATGACAAAAATAAAAGCAAAATAAGTCAATCCTGGGGAGCAAGGCCCGGCTCTGCACCCCATTCCCAGGAGTGGAGGGTCGCGCTTTCCTCAGCTTTTTCTTCCCTTTTTCAAACTGGGTTCTAGGGGCTGGAAAGATGGGCACAGATCTTCCCCTCTTCGACACCCCCCCTGCCTTTTTTAATACCACGAATCGCCTGCGTTTTTCTAACGCCGCATTTCTCCCCACTTTGTCACTCGTGACTTTCATTTTCTTTGGTGCCTCTGTTTCCCTCTTTACCCGTTTCTCCCCAGCTGCATTTCCCCCCTAGTCTCTTTCAACCTTGCCCTGCAAAGCGTGGGGTCGAGGGGAGGGGGAAGCCTACTTCTCCTCTATTAAATTATTCCTAAACGATTTCTCTCTCTCGATCCAGGTTTGTGAGGAGCAGAAGTGCGAAGAGGAAGTTTTCCCCTTGGCTATGAATTATTTGGACAGATTTTTGTCGTTTGAACCCCTCAAGAAAAGTCGGTTGCAATTGCTCGGAGCTACCTGCATGTTTGTGGCTTCAAAAATGAAGGAAACTATTCCTCTGACCGCGGAAAAACTGTGCATTTATACAGATAACTCTATCAGGCCCGACGAATTACTGGTAATTTCACCTTTAATCATCTCAGGAAAGGAGGAAAAAAAAAAAACCAAAAAAAAAACAAAAAACAAAACCATGTAAAAAAAACCTAAAATCGAACTCGCCGATTGGGAACCCCCTACCCCCGGTGAGGGCGGTCTCTCTGCAACGGGGCTGCCGGCGAGGGGCGGCAGCCGCTCCCCGCGGCCTCGGAAGCTGTAACCCCGTAAGGGGCACGGGGCCAGGCCCGAGATGTGGATGTGGATGAGGCCCGGGATCGGGATGGGGATCGGGACGGGGATCGGGACGGACCCGGCGTTCCCCGGCGGCGGCCCCCGGACGGCCGCGGTTGGGCGGAGCGCGACCGCCCTCTGGCGGCCTCGCTGTGGCGCGGCGGCAAGAGCGTCCCAGTGAGCTCCCCCCAGCGCCTGCGCCCGGAGCCGGAGCAGGGGCTCCCCACAATGGGTTCCCCTCAGTCCCGCTGTAGTTCTGGCGTTCGCCCTCCCAGTCTGGTGTTTTCCCGCCGCCGGGGAAACGGACTCGGCCGAGAGCCGGGGCCCAGCAGCGAGTAGTGCCCGGCCGGGTGCATGTGAGCAGAGCTAACCACGTTTTCCCTTCTTCCTCTTCTTCCCCCCCTCATCCCTCCTTCTTGTCTTTGCAGCAAATGGAGCTGCTTCTGGTGAATAAGCTGAAATGGAATCTGGCTGCAATGACCCCCCACGATTTCATTGAACATTTCCTTACTAAAATGCCTCTGGCAGAGGACACCAAGCAGATCATCCGTAAACATGCTCAGACTTTTGTGGCTCTGTGCGCTACAGGTATGAGCCCTGCAAGTCAAGCAAACCATGTTGCTTTCCCCAACATGCACCCTACCCCCGGGTTTGTACAGTTCCCCGTAGCTGTGACCTAACATGAGATGTGGGGAGGTAGTTTAAGCTCCAGTTATTGCCCTTTGCTTGTAAAACGTGGATTATTTTGCAGAGGTAAGTTTGCTTTGGAGAAGATATTTTGCTTCTGAGCAGAGTGCATGTTGCTGTTGAGGCAGGAGGAGTCCCCCTCCTCCTTGTGGCTTACCTGTAGAGTTGTGGCAGGATTTTTTTGCCTCTGTACACTGGGTTGTATGTGGGAGCTGCACGGGATATCCCTCCCCTTGTAGGTTTATTCTTAGGACAAAGTTTAAAAAGCAGGGGGAGATTTTATGCTTGTAAATAGCTCTGCATAGGGAGGTTTTAAAACTTCCCTCTTCAAGCTGCCTGTTGGCCGCTCCATCCTCCTCCTTGGTGGCTGGTGGGTTGGAGGAAGGCCATGCAGCACTAAGGCTTTGCTGGCACAGCACTGAGCCGTTGCCATCTGCACCCTGCTGACCACGTGCTGCACTGAAGCCATGTGCAGGCCTCTAGAGATGCTGAGTAGGGAGGTATCCACACTTGAAAACCTTGGTGGGACCTGTGTGATGGCATGGCTTAATGTCGCGTAGCTTCATTTTCCAGAGGTGGATTTGGTGTATAAAAAGATGGAAGAACGATTGCGGGCACTCAGAAGTTTTTATTGCACATAATCAGCTTTATTGCAAGGCCTAAAGATAGAATGATCAAGTCATTAAAAAAATACATAAACACTGGCATTACTTTTCATCTGGGGCCTAACACCAGCCCAAAGAGCAGTCTGTAAGTTAAGATTGCTTGGAATAATGCTTGGTGTTGGAAGCACCACAGCCTTCAGACAGCTTCACACTAACAGCAACAGTATTTTGGGAATATCAGACCTAACCCTCTGTTCCAGATTCCACCCAAAGCTTCCTCTGCTGCTAGCTAAAAGAGCAGCTACCTGGACTCCCCTTTGGATATGGGGATATTTAACCTAAGTTGTTCTGCTGGCAATGACAGGGATGAAAACAAGAGTAGTTCAAAGGTTGGAGACTTGCTAGGAGTCCAGTACTTTGATCTACTGTCAGTGTTGTTATATTTCTTTTAGGAAGCACATCCAGAGCCTTTATTTAACACTGCTACACACCACAGCTGGAGAATGGATCAGTAAATGAGAACCATGTTCTGGGAGTTTTACTTAGCTTCTTAAACAACCCCACAGTGCTGAGCTCACCAGAACTGGGGCCCTCTTCAGTTCCCTACGGAAGCTGGGGTATTGCCTGGGGAAAAAGCACTCAGGAAGGCTGCCACTAGGCTTATTGTCCTTTCTGGATGTTGGGATTTTCTTGCGCTTTTTGCTTTCCTCATGGCTTCTTTGTTGGCTAGTGAAGATCACATGTGGCTTAAGTAGCACCTGGACTTTGCTTTTCCTGTTACTGGGTTGTGTTGTATTTCCCCTTGCCAAAATGAACCTAGATGGACTGCAAACTGCCTGGATGCTGTGGGGCCCAATCCAAAGTCCACTGGAAACACAGACACTCGCTTAAGTGGCCTCAGGGGCAAGTACAGTATATACTTTGCATGAAATTCAGCCTGTGTTCTGTGCTGTAAATGAGAGCGTCTCCTAAGAAGAGCTGGCAAAATAATGCTACTTAGAAAATGAAAGTCGGCTTCACAAGGTGAAGGCTGTGGAAGTGTTGCTAGATGTGCGTATATGTGTTTGCTCCAGAAAGAGGTTACGCTGCAAGGTGAAGTTAAAGGGGAATTCCTTCTAAGCTCCCTCTTCAATTGTCTGGCTGGTAGAAATGGATTTGTTTGATTTGGTTTAGTTGTGGAAAAAAAAAAAAAAAAGAAAAAAATTCCATTTTCACCAAAGGATGTCTTTGTGCTGTGGTAGGTTTGGGCGAAAAAGCAAAGGGAAGAAGAAGAAAAAAAATTACCAGGGGTTGTTTGAAGTTAACACATAATTGAGCTTAATGAATGGGGCTTTGGCATGGCCGAGCAAGGCAGGGAGAGCTCAAAAGGAAGCAGGCCTCTTTTGGCCCAAGTTAAGACCAGTGCTGAGGGAGAAATGCAGCTCTATAGAAGCATAACAATGAATAGCAACAAATATTGGAGCTTCAGCATTTCATTATGTTCCTCTGGTTATCAAAACATACTAGGTTCCTTTTATACTATTACTGCTATTATTATTGTTGTTGCTTTCCTCCTCTGGGATGGAGAAAGAAAGATCCCCCTTTGAAACGAACGTGTTACAATTCCCCTATTCTCTGGCCTTAATAAAATTGGAAGTCTCAAGGTATGTGACCAGTTGGAACCTGTTGCATCTTGCAGCAAGTGATTTATGTTCGCAGTTTTGATTTGCCTCAATGAAAAGATTTTCATTCATAGCCCCCAGCTCTCCAGACGGATGGAATTGCTGCTCCATTTAAAAAGGAAAAGGGGTGACTCGCCTTGTTAGGAATTTTTTTTTTAAGCACTGCAGTGCCTATATGCCTGCTTTGTCTTCCCTTCAGGGTGGCTGGCATTCTTCTCTCTCCTCCCCCTCCTCTCTCTCTCCCTCTCTCTCTTTTTAACAACGCTGAAGTTGTTTATTCTTTTTGGATGAAGTCTCAGATAGGCTACTGGGGATGTGTGCTTCAATTGACGGGGCCCCCTACCCCATTGTGGCTGTGTCAGGTCTAATTCATCTCACCGAAGCCCCCTTGTTCCTGAGCGCTCAATAGCGCAAGATGAGGCGATGAAGGCTGACAATGATGCCACACTCTTCACTTGGGGGCATCCAATTACAGGCAAGAGGGGCCCCCTGATTAATATGCTGAAATTAGTGGCCTCTGCCACAAATAATTCCTTGTTGAGTTGCAACAAAAAGGCAGTCCATGCTGCTTGTCTGGAGTGGTCATAGGGACAGACACAAACTGGTCATTTAAACTTCATTATCACTTTTCCACCTTGGAAAGAATGAGGGTGTGACTATGAATTCATGTTCTTGTTTACTACTTCATTTAAAAGAAGGATGCAAATACTAATCCCAAACAGGATCTGTCAGGACAGACATATTAAACCAACACATTTTGGTCCTGTTGTGTTTGTGGGGTTCACTAAATAAGTGTTGTGAACACAGTGCCACCCTACTACCTGTATGAGGAGCCCAAGCTGAGCAAAATTCATGCTTGCCTACTGAAATCCCTTATGCCTGAGGCCTACCTGCAACTGTGTGTTGTATTTCAGTGAGGGGGCTGGCTTTGCAGTGTGTGTAGTGTCAGTAAGTAGTCTGGACTACTTAGATTTTTGGGAGTGACAGAAGCTTGCTAGAAGATGGGTCTCTTTATTTATATCTGCCTGGCAATGGACAGATTAGGAAAAGGGGATAAATTAAATTCATTTCAAGCATAAATGAGGCTATTTCAGATCAAGTTTGCCTTTCTGCTGGCAGGGCATCTCATAAGTTTGGAGACAGTTCATCATACTGGTTTAATTTTGAAGGCTTGCAACGTGCAGGGTAAAATGCCCCTTTGAAGGTAGGTATTGGTCAGGGCTACAATGGAGTGTCAGAGGTATCTGAATAGATTCAGAAAGGGGACTTTCATAGAGTCCCAAAGTCTTTAGTTTCACTGGTAAAACATTTACACAAAAGTTATTTTATCATAATAAAGGCGATGCATGATTTAATACTTAAACTGTTCCACTGAGCCCTCTAAGCTGTTCCTTTGATTTTATTCAAGGGTTTGACAGACGGTTTATATTTTTTCAACCCAGAGGAAGCTGTATCCTGATAAAAGCTGAAGGAATGTGTCTCAGGTTCTGGTGTAAAATGTGGCATTCCCTTTTCTTCCTCACAAAATTAGACATTTACTTGTGCCACTTGCTTCATTTGTTTCTGATTCTCCTCCAAGGTGTACACTGCCCCGGATCAAATGCACTCACATTCATCAGAAAGAGTCTTGGCATTAAAATGTGAATTATTCTTATTAAAAAAAAACAACCAACACCAAACCAACAAAGCAAAACAAAAACCCAAATGAAAAACATGCTAAACGGCACAGATAGCCCCCTTAAGGAATCATGGGAGTGGCTTTGTGGAGAGACCTACAGCAATGCAGTCTGGAAGGGGGCCCAGCCTCTTGTCAGCATGGTGTCACATCAGAATGTAATTGATTGTCCGCCAATTCTTGGGACCCCCATCACTTAGTTATGCCACATTTACATTAAATCCCTGTTGCCAGGATGGATGGCAGCCACTGACAAGAGACTAGCTTGAGACAAAGCACTCTGAAGATGAAACCTTAATTTAAATATAGATTATCTGCCTCCTGACAGGGTTAAGCAGTATTTCTCTTCTTTTTTGTGGATGTTGTTCATTAAAGCTATATTCCTTTGACTGTCAGTGCAAAGGTTTCTGCTTTAAAAGGCCTGAGCACTTACTATTACAAGTTCACCTAGGATCCCATCATGGACAATGCAAACAGGTTTTCTTGGATGTCTAGTGCCAGTGGTCAGTGGCATTATTCACATGAGCAAAGTATTTGAAAATTTGAAGAACAGGGGCCCTGCTTATGATAAAAGTCCCTCAGAGTGATGAATGGCCTCCCATGCTCAGCGCTAGGAAGGGCTATTCGCTGAAGTACAGTTGCTCCTGTGGATAAGTGTTTACAGGTTTGGACCTGTAACAGTTTGGAGTGGGAGGCATCTTTCTGCTCCCAGTTTTCCCTACCTTCTTGGATTCAATACTTGGCAGCTGAAGCCCTGCTGGTAGCAGGGTGTATGTGTACAGGCAGGTTTCTACAGCAATCATTTCAGTCTTTTTTTTTTTCTTTCTTTCTTCATACAGATATTAAATTTATTTCAAACCCACCTTCCATGATCGCAGCTGGCAGTGTGGTAGCAGCTGTGCAAGGCCTGCATCTGGGGAACACTAACACTTTCCTCTCCTATCAATGCCTCACACACTTCCTATCACAAGTTATCAAATGTGATCCGGTAAGTAATTTTTTTCTCTCAGTTGGTCTCCTGCCTTAAGAGTTTGAGAATGAATATAGTAGCTGATTGACATAAATCTTGATCAGAGTCAAACTCAGACTAGGGATTGTTGAACACGTTCTCTCGTGTCCATCCTAGTTATTTAGCTGTCATTTATAGTCATTAATAATCTGTGATTATGCTGCTGCAGTTCACTGATAGGAATGCCACATCCCCTTCAGATGTTTGTAAGAGAGGTGTAAAGGATGAAGCAAAGGAGAAACTGTGTATCTGTTTAGGACATTGGAGAGGCTGGGTTTGGTTGCAGGTAATTAAACCAGGAGTCTCTGTAAAACAAAACTCTGAAAGCAAGACCACTAGAAATAGTGAGACCTCAAGGTATCTCTGAGCTTATCTTTGACAATTCTTGAGGCCTTTTATTGTGCCAAATGGTGTGAAAAGCCCTTCTTGAAAGAGTTCTAATGATCTAATTTGGTTTATTACATGCTAGACCTGCACAGTAGCTGGCATTGAATTCGTTTTTCGAAAAAAATGCTTGTCCCATGACTTTCTGACAAGGTAGATGGTCCTCACAGGACTCTCATTTTGCCCTGCAGCTTCCAGGAGATACACATCAGTAACTAGTGAGCAATAAACCTTTCATGAGTGAATAGGCCAGGAAGGGAGCCTACAAGGAAGACCTAAAGTCAATGATCCATGTCATAATGGTGTGTGAAGTTGGGGCAGAGTTGAGCTTTGTTTTGTAACAATGCGGAAGACCAATAAATAGATGCTTTAAAAAGGTTCTTGTGAGGTCTCCCAAGCACTGGACAATGAGTCAAAATAAAGACAAGTCTGTGGTTAGCAGCAGAATCTTTGAGATGTTCTTCAATTATTTTACAAGTTAATAATCTAAAGCATAGAGAACTGTACTAGTCCAGACACTGAGAAATTAGGTTTGTATAACTGGACTCCGTTGACAGGATTGAGTGATTTCTGGAAAGACGAATCATAATTAATGACTCACAAAAGAATATTTAACTTTTGATAGAAAGTGTGAAACAGTTGCTGACAAACATGATTTCTCAGCATATTATTTTGATTACCTTAACAGTGCCTTGGTATTGAGGGTGTTATTTTTGCCATTTATCTTACTGCAGCTAAAGTAATAAAGATGCAGTGCTGAAATGTTAAATAAGAACTGCAAAAGCTGGAGTAAAATGCTGCTCATTTTGGTATTATATGTGTAATACATAATGCTTCTAGTCAGTTTCTAGGTATTTCAGTGTATGGTTGGCTACTATCCAGCACCATATACCTGAAGCAAGTACTGAGGAAGAACGCTAGGCTTGCTGTCTGTCCTGACACTATCAATTCAAGTAACTTTAATCATTCCTGATACAGAGCACTGAAGTAAATTCTGTCACATCTTGGAGAAAAACAGCATGTCCTTACGTGACTTGATTTAGTTGATGACAGAGCTCTTTTAAAAGAAAACAAAGTCATTTTAGCAAGAAAGGAGAATTCTTTTTTTTTTTTTTTTTTAATTGTCCAGTCATTGCAAGGCCATAATCTGTATAACCTGAAGTTAACAGCATGAAAAGGAAGTAACTCCCCTCCATCTTTCATTGCTAAATGTATTAGAGCAGCTGGAGTTAGAAGTGTTTTTATAGATTGCTACAGAAAATAAGCATCATTAAATGATACATACATATCACTGTGCTTGTAACTGAGTAAGGAAGCAGCTTCTTTAACTACCATGGCGTTGAATAGAGAAATCTGCGTGGTTTCATACAGAGCATGAGTCGCCTGAATAGAGAATTTTCCATAAGATGTGCCTGTGTAATCCATGGTATCAAATGCTATTCCCATTATCTTACTTCACTAGCACGTAGATGAAGTTTATTCCATTGTGATGGTTCTCCTTGTGCAAACGACGAGGCTTTATATTGAGTTGTCTTGAAATACTAAGAGCATGCATTATAAGAGGCTAACATTCTCTCTGATTATCAGTTAGAACAGCTGGTCTGTTGGATTTCAGGTTATAAATTACACTTTTTTTACCTTTAGTTTCAAAGACAGCAGAATCTAAAGTAAAATGAGTATCACCTGATTGGAATTCCTTTATGGTTCATGTTTATGTTGGTAGGAGTCCAGTTTCCCATTTTGCCTTTGATGAGGGGTAATTAGAAGTCAGATACCCACAATTAGAAGTCTTGGGCTGTCTTCCATCATTCTGTTTTTGACCCCATCATCCAAAGAGATTGAATTTTACCTGACATTCATTTCCAGGCCAGAAATTTGCTAAACTAGATTAGATTGGGTTTCCGTGCTGTCTGTTAGTACACTGGAATTTGTCTCGTGCCTGCCCCTACTCAAAGGCACCTTCAACCACGTGCTTGTTTCCACAGCGGGTCAGGGAGTAACAAAGGATTCTCAAGCAGCTCCTTTTTTGTTGTTGTTTGTTTCCTTTACTATCTGGCCCTGCAGTCTGATCATGGCTTCTGTGTGTGTTAAAGGTATTTGACCGTTATCAGTTAAGCTAGTAAGTCTTTATTTTTCACAGAGGAGCTTAATTAATCCAGGAAGGGTTTATGACCTTGAACAAACTGTGGGCATTGAGAATTTGGGTAGCGAAGCAGAAAAGTTGTTGGGAGAAGTTATTAGAGTAATGCACAAGGTTTGGATTTGCTTTTCAGTGCTCAGAAGTACTGAGAATGAAAAAAGCTTTGGTGAGATTGTTCACAGGGAATTTTATAGTTTTCTGCTATTTTTGCTAGCTCTAATACATTCCTATAGACAAACTATTCATCATAGAATGGTTAGGGTTGGAAAGGGCCATAAGATTACCTAGTCATCTGAATAAGAAATGAACAGAAAAGCCTAAAAAACATAAAGTAATTAGTTTGTTCAACTGTAGCTTAAAACATAGTCTCTTCATAATAAATTGTAGAGATTATGTTTAAAAAAAAATAAATTTACAACATGCTGTACTCTGAGAATCTCACTGAATAAAAAAAAAAAAAAAGGTGATAAAAAAATAGTTACACAGTCTTGCGTTATCCACGATTGGAATCCAGAGGGAGAATAAATTCTAGAAATGCTTTTGAATGGTTTTAGTTTCCAGAGCTCAAACATGTTATATACAAATGGTTAAGATTAAAAAAACAAACCCAACCAAACACAAAACCCCCACCAAACAATCCATGCCCCCTTCCCCTCCAAAAAAAGCCAACAAGGATATGTATTGCTCTGAAAATATAAATTGGCTTTTGATTTGGAATGCTGAATATGCCACCTTGTTAAAACAGAATTACCCTCTAAAGTGCCTCGATCTGTAAACCCCAGAATACCTAAACCTGTACTCCTGTACTATTTAATACATCTAATTCCAAGTGTGACTCATGTATGTGGTACAGGACATGCAAGGAGGAGCCTTACAGTCAGGATTGATCTGTCATACCTTGAGAAGGGGTGAAAGGACTTCATAGAGATCTTACTGTGAAAGCCAGAGGTATGTAGGAGCCAAAGGCATGATGACTTTAGGGTATGAGGCGTTTCTTTTTGTCATTTAAAACGCTGTGTGTCTCTGTCAAGAGGAAATATTACACTAGGGTTTAAACCAGAAAAGGTCATAGGTTATGTGTTTTCAGTGAGCTGTAACTGATGGTCTGATCTGCTTAGAGGTAGGATTAACCTCTCTCTCTCTCAGAAAGGACTTGCAGAGAATTGTTCGCTTGCGTTTCTAATCTTATTGTACCCCAAATGCCATGTGCCCTTATTGGTGGCAGAGGAGATTCTTGTGGTAGTGGAATCACTGAAAAGCTGGTAGATCACACAAGAAGCCTCTGAATGAAGGCAGAATTGAAACTGAGAAATAAAGAAAACAGCAGGCAGGTCACCCTCTCAGGAAAACAACATTCATTCTCAGTCATGCACATCCTAACACTTTTGACGGCAATTTATCATGGAAGACTGGGTTCACTGCAAGGGCTAACAGAAGTCATAGGTTAAAGCAGAAAAGGCAATCCTGAAAGGAAACTTCAAAGTCCTTAATACACAGAGCTAAATTTGTTGGGGAAGAGCTCAGGATGTTTGTTAAAAAGATAGGAGTAAACAGCATGCTGAAGGCTATCTGGCAAACCATCTTGTGATTGTTTTGCCTATTCAAGGCACCATTTCCATGTCATTGCAATGGACATACATGGTTCTGAAGAATGCAGCCAGAACTTGCAGAAGGTTGGGACAGGTTGAGCTAATAGGCCTTCTCCAATTGTAACTGCTGTGGATTGATAAATAGAATTGGGTAAAAATACAGTATTATTTAATGTCTGGGGGAAGTTACTTTTTCCCACCATAGTGCTTGTCCTGTTGCTTTATGCTTTTAATTCACACTGATGACTGTGTGAGTGGTGACGGCCTTGGACCCTCCCAAACACTCATTAAGACTGTGGGGTACATTCTGTTCAGAGAAAATGCTTGTGAAGCAAGGGAAAGAGATCTCACCCTGGCCTGAGATTTCAAGGTGAATGCAATAGCAGACAAAAGCTTGACAGCACTTGGCTGTAATGCATGGTTAGGAAGGTGTGTTCAGTGATGCTTCTGATAAACCTCCCCAGTTTGGGGCCAAACAGTCCAGAATATTCTTCTGTTCAGACGCTTCTTGAGTTAGAAATCAGGTTGCTAACTTGAGCTGCCCACTGCTGGATACAGCAGCAGTCGGCAGGCGACTTTGGTGGGCATGTATATCTAAATACATGTGTATCTTAGCACTTCTAGCTAAGAACTTTGTATTATCAGAACTCGGCCTGGAAAATTCACTATTTATGACCATCACTTCTAGTAGACTGTACTGGAAAAATGTTTCTGTGACCCAGCGCTGTCTCCAGCTCAGTTTCATGTCTTTGCAATGCTGCTCATTAAATTTTGATTGATTCACACTGCTGTCTAGTCAGACTGCTCTTCTTTTCAAAAAGGTATAAAAATCGGTGAGGTAAGAGATACTATGAATGGGCCTTTACAGGACTGCTGTGTTAACAGCACAGGCACAGTCCTGCCTGGGTTAGTTACTACATGTATCACTAATGGAGCGTGCAAAACATTCAGCTGTAGACCAGTGGTTGAGACTAACAACAGAAGGGCAGAGGACCACGTATGGAGAGGGCAAGAGTTAGTTGATGAAGTAAAGATCCAGGCTAGCATCCTGCAGAAAATGGGGTAGCTTGTCCAATCCTTTTGCTAATCTTGTTCTTCCCAGACTCCTTTCAGTCTGCTGCCCTCCCAGATAACTTGGTTATATTTCTTTTTCTTTTTTAAGAAATGGTATTTGTTCTGTGATCTTACTGCTTTTCTAAAGGACTCTGCTTTCGTTTAATCTTCTGTAGGATTGTTTACGAGCCTGCCAAGAACAGATTGAGTCCCTCCTTGAATCCAGTCTACGTCAGGCACAGCAGCACAACATATCTTCAGAAACAAAGACTGTAGAGGATGAAGCAGACCTTTCCTGCACACCTACTGATGTGCGAGATGTGAACATTTAAGAGGACTTCTGAAGGGTTTGCTTGGCCAGAAAAAGCAGACAAAGAAAGGGCATCTGAGAAGGAATCAGCATCAGGATCTCCCCCCAGAAACCCTTTTCTCCAGGACATTTTTATACCAGAAGGGAAAACCAGTCTTGTTATATTTTTTCTTGCTCTGTCTCCCTTCCATCTGTGACTTCAAACAAATAAACACAAAATACCCCGAAAACTGTCTTAAAAAAAAGGAAAAAAATAGTATTTGCATTACCCACAGGGGTTTGTGCTACAGAAATAGAGGATTTTATACAATAATAATCAACTAGTTTTTATATTAAAGTGTTCTTGTCTGTATGTTGTAAAAATAGGCATTAACACACAAAATGTCTCCAGGGGAGGTATTAGATTTGGTTTCTTACATATAAAACAAACCAGCCAACCATTTTTAAAGTAGAAGAGGGTTGTTTTTTTTTTTCTCTGATAGTAAATGAAATACTCTTTTTTCCTTTAAAAAACATAGCTTTAACGCAGTTCTAGGCTTTTCTGTATCTTGCTTGCTTATGCATTTAGTCACTTTATAATTCATCTGTAAATGTTTATTTCCTTAGGTGTTTTTTTCTATCATCCTCTTCACCTTATAAATGGTTAACGTAACCCGTAAGTTAGTATATGTTAGTATGCAGCATTATTGTATGTTAATCTTTTTTTGTGTGCCTGTGGATTGCCTGTGCGTAAGGCATTTGTAGGGTTCTAGCTTAGCATTGTTGGAAAAGGCCAATGTACTACTCATACAGTACTCTATTATAAAGAGAAACCGAAATAGTGACATAATATATTCTATTTTTGTAATCTTCCTATTTTTTTAGTTACCTGTGTAAAAATGCTGGTCTGACCCCACAGATATTCAGCCTAATGATGGTCAGGTTCAATCCACAGTTCAGTCTTTTATTTTGTTGTTGTTTGTAATATTCTAAAACCATTCCATTCAAAGCACTTTCAGTCCATTAGATATAGGAAATTCTTTTATTGTATGGGAAATACTTTTTTTTCTTTCTTAATGGAATGGTTTGGAAATATGTAAGTGCTTGTTCGCAAACTTGGAATTGCAAAGCAAGTGCATTTAACTACGGTGTTAGAGGAGAGGTGATATTTTTTTTCCGAAGGTTGTGTTCCAGTAAGAAAAACTGCATTCACAAATTGCCAGGAGATACCTTCCTATCCTTTTCTATAGAAAAGTTGAAGTTTAGAATCCTTTGGTGCCAACTCATCTTTGTAAAATTAGGGGGCCTTAAAGGTTCACATATAGGACACATAGTTTTAGGGACTGTCACTAGATGTTTTACAACTGAAGGTTTTTAAACACTAAAATATATAATTTATAGTTAAGGCTAAAAAAAAGAATATTTATTGCAGAGGATGTTCATTAAGGCCAGTATGATTTGTAAATTAATGCAATTGCCCCTTTTTGTTTTTGAAAGAAAGAATCTCCCCTTGACCTTGCAGTTTTAACAGAGCTTATTAAAGAAGAAAGGACATGCTTCAAAGGGCAAACCCAAAACAAAGCAGTGTGCTCAGCCCCTTCCTATCCATGTTCAAAAGCAGTCTAACCAAGCAACAAAACGCCATAGTCAAGAGAGATGAGAATTGGAGTACTTGAAAGAAGATTTTTATTCCAGTATATGTGCCCCTTTGTTTTGTTTTTATTTAGCTACAAATAGAAAATTTGCACATCTTGGCTATGTATCTTATTATTTTAGAAAGTAGCTGAAGGGACGTGGACATAGCTGTTGAAGTTGATGCTCGAGGAGAATGTGATGGTGAAATGTATGTGAGAAAACTGCCGCTAAGGTGTTGATTGTAAAAAAACAAAACAAAACAAAAAAAAAAAAAAACAACAAAAACCCAAGAAAATGACCAAAAAAAAAAAAAAAAGAGGAAAAAAGAAAAAAAAAAAAACCTTAAAAATTGAACAGGAAAAAAAAAAAAGAAAAGGAGTGGATGCTCCATTTTTATTGAGCTGCTATGGATAAATTCCCAGCATGGTTTGAAAAAAAAAAATTAACATTGCTTTTCTGTATCTTTGTCATTGTGTTTTGCTGCTATTTTGTGGATCAGATTTTTTTTTTTTTGTTATACAATGTCATATACTGCCATGTTATAGGTTTTAATTTTCTCATAGAAAATTATATTATTGACAACACTTTTTTTTGGTAGATTTTTTTTATGTGATCAATTTTTACGTAATGTGATTACTGCTCTATTCCAAAAAAGGTTCCTGTTTCACAATACCTCATACTTCAGTTAACCATGTCTAGACCAGGTTTTAATGTTTGTACACAGTGCCTCATAGTTCTACTGCAGATGGAAATGCATCGAATGGGTCTCGCGATTTGCAACTAGGTTGCGTTAACTTAAAACCACCAGACATTTCGGAACATCAAGTAATGTCATGTTGTAATGCATTTTATAAAGCTGGATTCTTTTTGTCTGATCTGAGGTTTATTATAGTAGTTTGAAGCTGTGTAATTAGCCACATTGATATATAAAAGGTGCATTGTAACTCTTGTATGCCACCTGATGTGGTTTCCCAGCGGTTGGAACGCATCATTTGGTATGAAAGGTTATCTTCTGGAACTCTAAGTATTGTGTGTTTAATCTGTTATGATACACTAGGGGGGTTTTTTTGGTTGGTTTTTTTTTTGTTTGTTTTTAATTATAGCATAATGCTAATTTAAAAAGCCTGTAAATCTCATAAATAAGCCAGCTAACAGAGTTGTATGCTGAAGAATAATCTAGCTGTTGCCTGTATGCTGCTAAACCAAAACAGAATTAGAACTCATTCTGAGGCAAATGCAGTTAAGATCCTACATAGTGCTTAAAGCATTGCAATGCTACTAGCAGTCGCAGGACCCGGGAGGACTGGATACATTCTGTCCAAATTTCAGGAACATTTCTAACTGCTTACCTCATGAAACACTTCTGTTTGTGGCATCTCTGTGTCTCTGAACCAAACGTGATTATTGAGTTAGTGCTTGTTGGTTATAATTATGTGTTACACTGAGTGGCAGTGTGTACTGTAAACTTCTTTAATAAAATATTGTGTGTACTAAAAGGCCAAATCCAGATTAAGTGGGTTCATGCGCCAACAGAGATGCTTTATTTGTCACATTATTATAACAATCTGTAGTAAGCAAGCAATTCAGATTTGTACATTTTTATGTTGTACTTATTGGCATCACTGGTCTGAAATGCACATTTTCACCAACAGACCTGTAACAGACAAGTTTCCAGTGAAAAAAAACTAAAATCTAGAAATAAAATTGGTAAAACCCAGTGTCTGCTTCTTGTCTTTTTTATTTTTATTATTTTATTTTACTTTTAGATTGCCTTCATGAATGCTGAATGCAGTAACCACCTGATGCAGTGAATAAACCACATGACATTTTCTGGTTTTGACTCTATGCTTTAACAGTTGCAATGCTGAAGACCTTTTGTTGTTATTTTAGGGGGTTTTGGCAATGGGTAGGTGACTACCCATCACTGTTGTCACAGTGATGTGGGTTTTCAAAGCAGCAAAGTAGTTTTTTGCTGAAGGCTTCATTTTAAACACAAACTCAAAGTAAAATACCATTTGGTGGTTCTTGTCAGAGTAGATGAAGGATAATACAGAATACTTATCTGTATTCATTTATCAGTGTAAGGTTTTGTGTCTTAGCTACCTTTACAGAAGATTGCAGCAGTGAGGTTAACCTGCCTTTTCCATCTCTTCTCATGCACAGCTTTTGTATCTTGCTATTTCATCACTAAGATAACAAGGAATAAGCTTGAAAATGTACAAGCTTACTAAAAATACATAATAAATGGACCTAGAAGGGCAGAAATTATGTATGATTATAAAACCATAGACTCAACCAGGCTAGAAAGACCTTTAAGATCACCAAGTCCAACCATTCCCCCAGCACTGCCAAGTCCACCACTAAACCATGTCACTGAGGGCCTCGTCTACACAATGAAAAATATCCCGTCTCTATTCACATTCCAAAATATCTCTGAAAACTGGGGGATGCACATTATCAATTATTACCAAAGCAGGACACAGCAGAAACAGCTTATTCTTAGTCGGGATGGTCAGGCTTCTAACCTATGGATTTGATTACCCTGTATTTCTGCCTTAAAAAAAAAAAAAAAAAATTATGTAAAGCATCAAATGTTGTGTGTCCTATGACAAATTAGTAATCTAGTATCTGCCTCCTGAGTTTCCCACTGACTAAACTTCACATTCTTTGCAGTACATACAGAAAAGGAAATGAAAACTGAAACTCTCGAGCCAACACCTAACGTTAATCACAGCCCAGTGCAAAGTAAGTTTGTCTCAGTGCAGTTACCAATAGATGGGAAACCACCTGCATCAGATGAATCCCAGCTGAACCTGTATTAGACAGACAGTTCCCAGTCATTTCAGACAGAAACCTGAACCATGCAGCCTGCTGTGAAATCACAGATTGGGTAAGTAAAGTAATATCAGTATGTAGTGGGAGCTGCTTTCTTCCATTCAAAAGGGGTAAGGTGCCTCAACATGGGCAAGTTATACTGGTAAGCCACTGAGGAAGATCTGTATAGCACTGAAAGATGATCTGAACTAGATTCAAAGTAATTTTAAATGCAGATCACACCAAAGCTTGAACTGGACCCTGTCAAAACCAACTAATTTTTTCCACGCAGATCCTTTATCAGTTTTCTGCAAAATTTCAGCTTATTTCAAAGAAGACAAAAAAAGGCTCACTTTTGTATCACTGATGGCTAACTCCTCTGATTATAAATGCTTGAAAATTGAGGGGTTTGTCCATTTAGGGCAAAAAACATTTTGCTGATAAAAAACCAATATGATTCAGTGAGAAATTTAAACCTGTATGTTACTGAACATACTATATGAGTCTTGCCTTTCTTATCCATTTTATAAACACCATTAAAGCAACTGAAGTGTTCTGTGAGTTCAGAAGGTTTAAGCCCCCATAGCTCTGTTATTTACATTTTCTGTGTCCCAAACACCATCTCTAAATACAGTTACTAAATTTGAATGTTGGGTGAATTATGCCAGTATTACATTGCAAAGGGCAGGAAGACAAGAATGCAGCAAGAAAAACAATTTACTATAGGCTGTGAAAAAATATGCATGCTCAGCTAGGCTATATTGTAGCTTATTAAAGGGAAAACTACTGTCTTTTCTTACATCAGACTGAGACATTTGCACAGAAAAACCTCAAAAAAGACCTCCCCAAAACCTCCTTAATTCCATTGCTGAATTCCAACAAGCTTGGACCTTTTTGAACACTTCAATTCACATACTCTTTATTAAAAGAATAAAAAAGATCTGCTAAATGTAAAAACTTGGAATCCACTTACTTTCAAGTGTATCTGGCATTTTAAGTGATAGAAAACTCTAGAAGATAGAGGAGAAAATGAAGCTTTGAACTATTATTTCAAAGAAGTCATAGGAATGACCAAGGCATGTGGGCTAGATACTCTGATAAAGATCCCTGGCAACACCATTGAAAAACTACAATGGGACAAAAGCATTAAAGCTGCAAATTATGACATTTTAATGAATTCCTGCCAGCATCATCTTATGGGAAATGTATCTCTTCAGACAAATATGTATTTTTACGATCCCACAAATGTAACTGATAATAGCAATTGTATTGGCATGGCAAACATGGATTCCTGTCTGGCTTTTTGATTGAGTTCCACCCAATATTCCAATCAAATGATAAGAAAGGGACAGCAAATTAGTCAATTGGATTGTGCTGATAATGTGAGACTTGCTAGACTTCTCATTTTGTTCTTCAAGGTCAAGAAGCACAAATTTAGGAGCAAGGCACAAGTTACCCTTTTGTTTCATTAATGCGATAGCCATTTAAGAGGGAAAATGGAAATAGGTTCTTGACGATCCTATTGGCATCTGCAGAACCCTACTATCTGTCATACTTCATGCCTGCATGAAGACTATATATTAAAATGTCTCATATTTCAGGAAAGTCACTGATGATTCACAGCCATCGTTTTCTTGAGGGCTTTTATCTGAAGAGGGAATTACTACCAGAAAAACTGTGCTTACAGCAAGGGGGGAATAAGGAACATGGGCAGCATATCTTCACTCTGCAGGGGCTCTGTTTATGCAGGAGCACCACTCACAGTGAATGGCAAACAGATCTGCTCCTGAGGCACACACTACCACTTCTACTGAACTCCTGAAGATTTTTTTAATGTGGTCTTCAAAGCATCCATTTCTTCACAGAACAGCCCCAAGTTTTGAGGGAGCAGCCACTACCAAACACACACAAAGGTTAAAGCAGCTTTTTACTTGTCTGTCTCAAGTTGCCTCTCTGGATGCAGAAGGCTGTGTTTAGTAGCTGCTGGATGTCTTCCCTCTAACATAGAATGTAAACAAATAAATAAATAAATCCATCTGTGTGGTTTTCATCTCTCACTTTACAGCTTATGTTACTTTTCTTATTTATAATAATATCATTGAAGAACTACAACAATTAGTGTTTATTTCAGATTAAAATAAAAACCCTATGTAGAAATCCATCTCAAAAGCAGAATACCAGTTTGTCCTCTACCATGCTAGTGGCCAGTCACAGTACAATCTTCCCTGCCAACATGTCTGTCAAGGGATGAAGCCTACCTGAAAGCCAAAGACTGCCTGTCAAGTGAGATCTTGACTACACCTGCTCAGTTCTGGCTAATGTGGCATGAACCGGGAAACAAAGAAGTAAAATGAGAACCTCATTAGGCAACGGTTGCTAAATTCATACTCCATAACACATTTGGGGCGGGTGAGCACAGGGCAATAGGAACCTCCTCCCCACCAGTAACTGGCCTTGGATATGGAAAGAAAATGGCCTGGGACTGCTTGTAAATATATAAAGCAAGCAGTAATTGGCTAAAAGGGTGCTACCCCCAGGACTGGAGAGAGCTCCAGGTACAGATCTCTAATATAATCATAGAATCACAGAATCAACTGGGTCAGAAAAGACCTTTAAGATCATCAAATTCAACTGTTTCCCCAGCACTGCCAAGGCCACCACTAAACCATGTCACTAATCAAAGCAACACCACATACACAGGACAGGACCTGACATGCCGACTAGCTGGAGCAAGAGTCATCTTCTCCTGGGTTCATGGGATGAAGGTCTAGGCCTTTGATTTGTTCATTTAGTGTATGGATTACAGAATGTAAATTGGTATCCACCCACCATTTCCAACCTGCTACGTAAATCAATTTAAGATCATATGTTGCCAAGTGGTGTGGTTTTGTTACTCTATCCATTCCACCTGAGCATGCTGTGACACTTTTCTGAATCCACCATCAAGCTATATTCCATTAAAAGCCTGGTCTCCTATGACAGCTAACATGCAACCCACCATATAAGGATGTTATCTGTAACATAAGCACCAGTCTTCAAAGAGCTGGGTTGAGATGGGCAAGTTACTTAACAAGGATGGCTAAACCACCACTAGAGCATTACGACAATGCACTTGAGCCAGCACCAAACAAGCTACCCAGTGTCCCAAGTCACTACTCTGATGGCAAACTGTCTGAAACGGACAATTGAGCTTTCTGATGTTTTATTTCTCCTTTTATTAGATTTTATCACTATAGCTTGTTTGAATACAGAGTATTACTTTCTAAGAGCTTTTTGCTCCTGCAGGCCATAGTTCTTTATGTTTTGCTGCTTTAAATATGAAAACAAGATCTTCAGCAAATGTATATTTTTATATATAGCCATGTTCTTTTTATATGCACAGGCGTAACATCATCCCAAGATTTCCAGGAGGCATCAGCAAATATTTACTCAAAACGAAACATCATTTCTTGCAAACATAACACATTTAATTTCATAGTTTTGACTCAAGAGCTGTTTCTGTCACTCATTGTGACCACTTTGTTTCTCTGAGACAATAAATCTACCAGCTACATATTAATTCAGGTTTTTCCCTTTTTATGGAGACCCTTGGACTGTAAAGGGTCAGGAAGGTTCCTTTCTTATGGACAACACCTTTCCAATGTAAGTGAAAGCCTTCACCTTCCTTCGCTTGTGCATGATAGTACTCAACAGAGGTGCAGTCAAACAAGTACATGCAAAGCCTCATGTTTGTGGAAACACAAGGGTGCTCTCATCCTCAAAACAACCTTCTACTGTACCTAAATACAGCCCTCCTTGTAAACCTGCTTAAAGTGCCTTCGGGGATCTCCTTCCACTCCTCCTATGTTTCTGCTGAAGGAGAATTTCAAGCAAATCACAAGCCAAAGATCCTTGAAAAGTCTTCTCCACATTTTTCCCTAACACAATTTGTTTCTTTCTCAGGACTTTGAGAAATTAAGATGCTACTGGATTTTTGTGAACTTGTCCTCATTTCACTGCATAAGAGAACTTAAAATAAGAGCAAGACATACAACATAATGAGCCAGATCCTCATCTCAACATGTGGTTCTAACAAGGTACCTACAGTGAAGCAGACTAATGAACTCTGAAACTATGCTCAGATCATTCTCCATCTTATTCAGGTGTTCTGGATATGACACAGAAAATGGTGCCCGAAGTCCATGCGGTTTAAGTTCACAGTGCACTTGACTAACTGCACCATGACCAAGGTTTCCTCAAGAAGCAAATACACTGCAGATGTAACCTCTAGCTCTGTTCAAAAGTGACATTCTATTCTATCAGTTCTTAGTCTCAAGTAATAATTTGGGGGTTTACTTGGATTTCAGAAACTGTCAAGTGCTTATTAACAATAACCTCTGTATGTATGAAAGGCAAAAGGGGTCTCAAAACTTCAATGTCTGCACATACATTGAAAAGAAAAAAAAAAAAAAAAAAAAAGAAGCCAGTTTAGAGAACAATGCAGGCATGTGTTTTTAAACTACTGTTCATGCAGTCTGGTCAGGACTGTGTGACACAGTATACAGTGTTTTGTCATCCAAGGAATGTCTTTGATCAAGAGTTTATGCAAGAAGGAAAAAAAAGCCATGAAACCCTAATCCGTTCCCACAGTCCAGTAAACATGAGCTGGACAAGCAGTGGACAATAGAAGTAAAGCTTGCTGCTGGAAAAATAGCTGCAACTAAAAAAATTAAAGGGTTGCTGACTCATAGTTCCTATTATCAAGAAAGATAACATGCAGTGTTGTTCAGAATCCTGAAGATGCTAAACGTTAAGAATTGTAATTACTATTATGTTGACAAAAAAGCAGCAAAATATGCTGCTAAACAATGAAAAAAAATAAAATCAAAGAAAGTGACAAATACTGATGTTGACTCCATCTAGTGCAGCGCTGCGATGCAGAGACTGATCAATGCTTCTGCCTCAGCATTTTGCTAAAATAAACACTAACTCTATTATAAACAAATATCAATTAAATCCATTCAGTCAGTGTGCCATTATTTCAGATGCCAACCATCCAAATTCTGCATGACTACAATCAATCTTTCTAACTTTCTTAAGACAAAAGCTATACTCTGTTTCTTATTCAGAAATCTGTAGGCAATTTCTCCATGCCAAAACCAGGTACACAGAATACCATATTACTGGTCAATTACATGTGGATACTGAATAACTAAAAAGAATAATTAGTAATAATAGAACAATTAAAAAATTGTACAGCAAGTCACTTGAGAATCAACTGGCACTTGCTATAGCTGATTTTATTTTACCTTTGAAGGGGGGCATACTACTTTGTCTTAATAAAGACTTCCAAAGTCTCCTATGTTGGCTGTTTTGGATAATCTTAGTGACGATGATTCCTTCCACATAGTATTACATCATTTGGTAGACCTATCTACGTTTTCGGAAGTTGCAAAGTACTTGCATCTTAGGATGAAAAATGCTGCAAGTATGTTATGATTACACTCTGGGAATAAAAACTCCTGTGATTAATGTAGGAGTATTCACAATGTGATGAAAAAGAGAGATTCAAGTTCGCTACAAGTGAACTGACTGGATATTTAACAGCACTGTACATTAGCTATATCCTTACATTGGCTAATAGTATCCCCATTAACACAGGGATACTCTTTCTGCTGAATTAAGATGGGTTTAATTTCAGCACAAATATTACCCCACTGCATACTGTAGCCTAGACAACCCCAAAAAATCCCAGATCTCATCTTGTCTCTGCTACAGAAACCATTATTTTTCAAGTCTGAGTGCACGGATTTATATACTTAAAAAATTGCTTTCAAAATGGAGCACAAAGCTTTGTCACTATTAACAGCAACAGGGAATGAGCTGCTTCTGCAACTGCAAACACTGGAACACACTGAAGCACTTCAGTACCAGACTGCTCTACCTGGCCTTTATATGCTATACTAGACACCAAAATATGCAAGTGGAAAATTGCTGAACTCATTTCACATCTCCCAGACCACCATTTTCTCTGGTGATATATACATTTGTGTAGTAATGTGTACTGTCATAACTTTAGCCATTAAAAAAAAAAAAAACAACTCTGCCAGACTAAAATAAGAATCTTCATGGTTACTGCTGAAATATGGAAACTTATTTTTTTTAGGCTGTTAATAGATAGAACCCATTACCATAACAAGCTGCAAAGGGCAGTATTCAAAAGGCACTAACATTCATACCAAGTAGTACCAAGAATATAAAGACTTTTAACAACAGCAGAAATATTAAAACTTTTGTTTCAAATTGTTTCAAACCAAAGCCTTTCTCTGTAAGATGAGGATGAGATACAGCATCACACACACATTGCTCTGCCTGCCTGATCCAGCTTTGTTATAACCTTCTCTGGAGCATCCTGCACAAAATCCCATCAGAAATCAACATGCTAATCCAGAAGGACTTCAGATAATTCTAATATACCAACAGATTTCAAACTATATCCCTCAGATCATTAAGCACACCAACACCAGAACTCTGTCAATAGATACGTAGTACTTCCCACTGCTATCACTGGAGGAACTGTTTAAGAAAGCAATTACCCAGAGGAGTCTTACCCTTATCTTGCCCACACCTTTAGCTCCAGAAAATGACATTCCTTAATATCATCAGCATTCCGTTTCTGCATACAACACTGCTAAGTAACCACAGGACATTATAAAAAAAACCAAACACAAACATTCAAACAAACCATCCACTTTTGTTTGAGAGCAAAACTAGAAAAGAATTTAAGATTACTAGATCAGATCTTGAAACAGAAGGCTGTATCTAATAAAACACACAGCTTTGGCAGACTTCTGAGAGATGGATCTCCCGCTGTTCCAATACAAGAAGTTGTATTTACATTCAAAGCACAAATAAGCATTCATAGATACATCATAGGGCTCAAACTCTTCCATCTCCTGAAAAGGCAAAACCTACATAAATTTTAAAAACAAATCTACTGAAAAATTGAACCTCCTAATTTTATCTCAACAGAATCTATTTAAAAATAACCAATAAAAATGTGCTACCTTTCTAGAAGGAAAATGGACCAAAATGTGTACTATACTCACCAAAAATAATCCTGCTTACCCAGAGTATTTAAATCAATCTATATTTTTCTTTCTCTAAATGGCATTTATCCATAAATCCAGCAATACGAGTACAAGTTTGCACAGGTTCTATGTGTATACTAGAACACACATATTTCATACCTCAACAGCAATTCTTCCGGGCTGCAATGACTTCAGCACCCCAGCAGTAATCAGCTTTGTACTCATCTTTTAACACAATTCTGTATTTCCCACTTTCAGATGAGAGAATTATGATCATGAAGAAAAAAACCAAGCTAGAACACAGCCCAGGCAAGAAATGTTCAACGTTTCAAACATTCCTCCCTACCTACTGAGCAGTATCTAGAAGTGGTAAACACAGTGACAGATACTTAAGTCTTAGCAGCTTTTAGAACATTTTAACTGTTCTTAACAGATCAAGTACTTCTGCACAATTCCAAACCTGTTTGATGACGTAGCACAAAGCAACAATCCCTATATCCTACCTTATAAATAAACAATATAATCTACAAGATTGCATTGTTTCCCTTTTCCACCTAGTCTTTACTTAAGCTGCACAGTTCACCGCTCGAACCAGGAAAAGTCTGAATGACTGTGGTCCACAGCAGCTTTATTCAGGCTGATAGGGTCTTTAATTACCTAAAGTAATTAAGGATTCCAGCAGAGTCCCCGCCATTCAAGACAAGATGATGGATAAGCAGGGTATGGAACTACCAAAGCTATTTGTAAGAATTTGTTTCATTTGTTACAGATTTTAGGAAGATGTTGACATAACAGAACAGAAATGATATCGTAAGCTTCTATCTCGCAAAACTGAATACTGGGTTTTGAAATTTTGATGGATTTTTTTTATTTCTCCATTAGCATTCTAGCTGGCTTAAGCACATCCCTTTCACAGGTGTTTGCTAACTCTACTGTTCCTCATTTTCTAGGTGAGTGGTCTGAGAAACACAGGCAAAAAATACCAACATGCAAAAAAGCTTGGTACTCAGCCACTCTTGATATTGGCAAGAAGCACATTTTGAAGTATTTAACTACTCAAATTCCAAAATTACTTGGAATGAGCCACGGTAGACACTTCGCACTGGTTAAGGCAAATCAACAGTCTTGACATAACCTGGGCTTTAACTCCTTAGCTGTAAATAAGGTATAAAAATACCCCTCCAGCATGCTATGAAGACTCCACTGCTACAGCCCTGAACATAACAGAAAAACCCAAAATTGGTTGCAGAACTGTTTTAAAAATTGGCACCAAAGAAAGTACACAACTACATACCCAACATAAATTTTAACCATACCTCCTTTAACAAACACCTTCAGGCCCATACAAGACATGAAACACAAGATACTCAGTAAACAGACTTGTGGAAGAAGAAACTCCATCAGTATGGACACACATAGAGAGCCAAATTAAAGACCTTATAAGGCAACCCTAAACCTGGCTCATCCCAGTTTGAAGTCCTGGTTGCTACAATCTTTATAGTTAAATATGTGTATCTATATATATATTCAGATAATTTATTCTAATAATATTAATTTGCTATAAATAAAATTAAACTATTTACCATCAAACCCATTTTCAAAAGAACTCACTTGTCTGCAAAGAATTTTTCTCTTAGTCGAATAAAAATGATTGTTTTCAATACACTCTCTAGAGTAGCACTTCAAATATAACTTACACATCAGACTTCTACTAATTAAATGCTTCACAGATGTTTTGAGCTCTCACATCGCTTCCCTTGCTTTTACACAAATTATTGTATACCATGTACAAAGATTCCAAAACAGGCTGCAATTTAAAATATGAATTACTTCTACCATTTACTTTGTACTATCACTCAGAAGAACAACATAACTGCCTTTTTAAAATTAGGATCTAGGGGGAGTTTATTTAAAACAGAATTCATGGACTTCAGAAAAAAAAAAAAAGGCAAGCTAATCACAGATGTATCTAGCACCTTTTGTTAATTTGAAATAAACAGGTTTAAATTGCAAAAAAAAATGGTTTGTGAATGCAGGGACATCTTTTCCAAAACTGGATTTCTCTGAAGTGATTATAAATTCAAATTAGCTTTCTCTTCTCTAGTATGTGATTTTTTTGGTTTGTGCCTGTCTATTGATATCACAGGCCATGCTACTTTATTTTGTTTCTGTTTTCATGTGCTTGCTGTTTGGTGCTTGTTCTGATTCCCAGTGGTTTAGCTGCATAACAATTAAAAGCCAACTATACTAAAACTGCCCAAAGTGAAGAGACCATTAATAGCATCACTCATTTTCCTTCCAAGGTCTCAAATAAGGAAACAAGCTACAGATGAATCCTACCTCAGGAAAGCGAGTCACCACATAATTAGAAGAGCTGTATCACGCATACATATGTTCTGTACTCTCTTATTTTAGCAACTTTTATCTAGAGAAATATTTGTTAACTTTTACATTCTTACACAACACAATGACCTCCTCCACTAGATGGCTCTGAAGCTCCTTATATGTATCACAGCTGGTGGAATATTTACACATGTAAAACAACCAAAGTAAGTACACCAGCAACCAGTTATTAAGAAAAGTCACTAAGGAAATGGCTTACTTACATACATAGGCAACAGACAAAAAAGAAGAGACTGCTTTGACATAAGTTGACACAAATGCACACAACTCCCTTTTTACATTCAGCAGAATTATCTTCGGAGTCCAAAATCAAAAACTTTCAGCAGAATGCTTGTGCTTTACATCCCAGATGTGACTATACAGTGACAATCTAAAAATTCAAGTTATTTTCTTGTATAATAAAAAAGCCGTACAAGTAAATCAGAGCTGAAGTCTAGATGGCACAGAGCAGAGCAGGTCAAGGATACAGCTATATTAAAATACTGCGTTGACCTGAGGCACTCTACCCTGCATACAGCTTCTGATAGCCATGGGACTCGAATCTGTCTTTACAAACCTACACTATGCTGTGCAGAGTTAGCCAGCATAAGTAACAACTGATGAAAGGTCTTCTAGAACTCATCATATCTCGCAAATGGTATGCAAAGACATCCAGCAACCTAAATTATCTTTCAAGCAAAATAATTGGCTGTGCTTCTCTTTAACATAGTTGAATACATTTAGCTGACAGCATCCTTTTTTTTTTTTTTTTTTTTTTTTTTTTTTTTAATAAGACTAACAAGTACATATTCAAGACTGGAAAACAAGAAGCTATTACTTGATAAAAGGTACTGACATATACAGAAAATCAGTATCAACTCTTCTATAGTCGTGTTTCTCCCACTGATGGCTCATACTGCTTGTTGTTTGGGTTTTGGGGGGTTTGGGAGGGTTTTTCCATGTTCTGAGCTGCAGCTACTTTATGAGAAGATATCTTAGTCTTTCCCCTTCCCATTCTGACTTCCTCTGTCATTCTATCCTTTACTCACAATGATTCCTACTGCAAAGTTTGCAAGCAATTGAGTATATTTTACTTCACCTACAATATCTACACAATGTGTAAAGTGCATGATCTGCATACACAGAGTTTTAACCAACACACACTCTTTAAATAAGGAAACATTGCAAATGTGTACATTTTCCTTTTGACTAACTAAAACTTTCAGTGCAAGGCTATTTAAATCAAATATTTCTATTTAACAGTGTTTCAGTGCTCCCAAGTAAAACTTGGAGATAATAAATGTTAAGTGACATATAAGAAGTACTCTGGCAAGTTCAATGGTTTTCCCTTTCCCCTTTAATACTTAGCACTCCTCCACTACAGTGATTTTCTTTAAAGCGAGAGTAGATAAACACTTCTCCAGTTATCTGTTCTTTTAATGTTTCTTCTTTGGTCATCCATGTTTACCTTCATCTGTTACATTCAAAATGTTAGGGAAGAGCTTTCAGTACTGATTCTAAAATCAGACTGAACATTTAGCATTGAACAAACCTAAAAAAGAATACACAAAAGTGTTTCAAAGAGTCTCTTTTCCAAGAATATTCAACAAAATTCCCAGTTTCTCCATTTCTCTTCCTCTGGTCCCACTTGTAATTCATTGTGAAATAATAGTTACAACTTTCCGTTTAAAAGATATTTTTCTTTTATTTTGCATTTTTTATCAGTTTGGGAATTTTCAACTATCACGTATTTTCACTTAATTCACTTCAAGTGTTTTACTATGACTGCGAAAGGAGAACAAGAATACTGTGGTTTTGAGCAGGTTTAGAGACTAAAAAATTCCAGAAATTAATACCACTGTTCTTAAATAACAACTTAATCCTACAAACCTGTTTAAATTTTCCTCTGATTTTTTCCAAATCTTCTTGCAGCTTATCGTAAGTAGGGTCTTCATATGGGAATTTCTGAATCATCCTTATTAAGGAATCCAGAGCCCTTATCTTTTTGCTATAAAAGATCAAAACAGAAAATACAATGAGCCTACTGCAGAAAATCTTCCAATCTATCAATACGAAAATTATACCAATACTTATATATAATTCAGTGTGTAGGACCCAGCCCTCCATCCTTCTTTACCTCAACTTCCATCCTTATCTACTTTAACTTCTCCCATTTAGCTCAATAAGAGTGTGTACTTGATAGACATTTAAGCTGTAATCAGAAATTCAGCTGTAGCACAACTGACAAAGTTTCCTTTTTAACTTAACTGCTAAAAGTTGAGAAATATTCAAGAATCTTCAGAAATATTGATTATATGACTAAGAGCAAACTAAGGAAATCGATAAAAAGCTCACCAGAACACATCAAAAGAGCTGACATATGGTGGCAATTCTGTCAGATAAATTAATCAGCACTGGATAGGAAAAATATACAAAGAAAAGAATGAAAGTCATACAAAAATGTAGGTTGAAAGGGACAGCTGAAGCCATCTCGTCCACCTTCTACAGAAGCTGGCCTAACTTCAAAGCTAGATAAGGCTGCTCAGGGCTATCTCCAACCAGATTCGGAGAATCTACAAAGATGGGGCTTCTAGAGTCTCTTTGGACAAATTGTCCTAGTGCTCAGCTGCTTGCACTGGAAAGGGCCTTCTCCTTATGCCCCATGAGAACTTGTTTCAAATGGTGAAAGTTGCCTATTGTCCTTTTACTGTACACCTCTGCAAGGAACATGCCTCCACCTTACCTAGAATTTCCCCTTCTGTGGTACTGCTAGGTATCTCTCTTGTCTTCTTTTCTGCAGGCTGACGAAACCAAGGTCCCTTATCCTCTTTTCAGTATCACATGCTCTAGCATATTATACCACCCTAGGATCCTCTGCTCACCTTTCTTCTAGTTTTTCAACATTTCTTTTGTACTGATGTCCTGGGTTCAGCAATAGCAGTCATTTTTCTCCTCCTTAGTAGCTGCTGCAGCACTGTGTTTTTGACTTTTGGCCTGGGAACAGCACTGATAACACCAATGGTTTTGGTTACTGCTTAGAATGTTTTGGTCTGATCAAGGACTTTCTGAGCCTCATGTTCTGCCAAGGAGGAGGGGAAGCTGGGAGGAAGCAGAGACAGGGCACCTGACCCAAACTAGCCAAAGAGGTATTCCATACCACAGCACATCATGCCCAGGATGGAAGAACAGAGGGGAAAGATCCAGAAGGGTTGGGGGGTGCACTGTTTGGTTGGGCTTGGTATCGGGTGGTGAGTAGTTGTATTCTTTCCTTGTATTTCTCTTGTCATTATTACTGGTGGTAGCAGCAGTGGTTTGTGTTATACCTTAGTTTCTGAACTGTTCTTACCTCAATCTGTGGGAGCTGCATTCTTTCCATTCTCTTCCCCATCCCCCCAGCAGCGGGGCAAGAAAGAGGCGGGAGTGAGTGAACAGACTACATGGCTGACTGGTTAAACCACGACAACTGAGGAAGAGGCAAAGCTGGACACCATAATTTGAAGCAGTATTAAAAAACAGTAATTTTTTTTTTTTTAACCTTACTTGTTCTTTTCATCTGTGCATTTCTGGAGCAGACACTGCCACGTCAGTGCAAACCCAAGGTAGAAGCCAATCTGAATGTCAGGAGGGAAAATATACATATGTGGTATAAACACTGTGCATATATACAGAATATAGTTAAACAGAAATAAAGCACTACAGCGTATCCCTTTCTTCAGGAAACAAATCACTGTACACACTGGATTCCCGTTTCTATGCTAGGAAGTTCAATAAATTAGGGTTGAATAAATGAAGGCTACTTGTGTTACAGATACTGAAAACTTGTAAGGATATTTCCAGTAAGAAAGGATAATAAATGATAAACTTGTTGGTGTTCAATAATTCCTGGCAGTGCTCAGTGCCAGGCTGGAGAGGGCTTGGTGCAACCTGGTCTAGTGGAAGGTGCCCCTGCCTATAGCAGGGGAGTGGAACTGGATGAGCTTGAAGATCCCTTCCAACCCAAAGCAGTCTGGGATTCTGTGACACCTGCACATATGAGACAAGTTAAGGTGGTCCACCAGCAGTCTCCAGTCCCTTCATTTCTAGGAAGGCTTATCGATACAGTGTGTGTGCCAACACACAGGACTGACTCCCATGTTCTAAACAATAACAGTGCCTCAACCAGTCAACTCTCCCACTATTAGAAATAACAAAAAGTGTAACAGAGACACCAGAACTGCCCCTTCATGGTTCTCCATCTAACATTCCATGTTTTTCCCTAATACTGAGCCACAGGAGACAGTACAGGAGTGCCTTCAGCCACAGTTTTGGGTTACAGAAATAATTGTACAGTCCATCTTAATTTTTTTCTGAGCAAGCTTGTTTGAATTTGTTTCTTCTTTATCCTCCCTCTCAAAACAAAATATAATCAAAATACCACATAGAAAATAAGTTCAGAAAACATAAACTCACCTATTTAACTGTTCAAATCAAAATATCACCTTCAAACTAGTTTTATGGGGTCTCTTGGACACATACAAAGCAGTGTGACATAGCAGGTGTCAGACTACCAAAACATGTAACTTTGTCTAACAGTTTCTGCAGTACAGTAATTTTCTAATGACAAAACCACTGTGATTCTCATTGTGATTCTGAAGTATTTTCCCATTTACCTCAGACCCAATCTTGGCACCAAGGAGTGATCCATATCTCCTTCCCTCAACAACTCCAACACGGCTGCCTTCAGCATACCCCTCCTGATACCCTTCACCATGAAACCTGTGAAGGCAGAAGAACAACTTTTTTATCAGTCACATTCATATCGAAGTCATACTGCACACAAGCGACTAGCAGGAACAAAACCATGCAAAAAAAAAGCCCCCCAAAAATACCTCCAAAATGCAACAACCAATATTCAGATACATAATATTGGCTTAAATTAAGACTTAATTACACATTGTGTGCTGTTTCCAGACATGTTTATAACAATTTGCCAAGAACAATACACTCCACAATGCATATCAACACTTTCATAAAAATAACACTGCAAACTACAAGCTCGCATCACTGGTTCAAGTTCCCACATGGTGGAAGAGCCCAGACTGCACA
>JANRGW010008729.1:0-10796 GCA_024733675.1 Psilopsiagon aymara | reverse complement strand
TCCAGGAGCAGAGGGAAGAAAAAGGGGAAGTGAGTGAACAAACTGCGTGGCTGATTTATGGCTTAAACCACAACATTCCAGACAGTGAAACCTCATTCCACATTCCCTGTAAGAAGTGGCTACAACAGTGCAGACTGAAATGTTCTGAGGGCACACACTGGACTTGGTCTCCACAGGCTGCCCTGCACTAGGGCTCTGCCTTGGAGTAAGCACTGGCCCTGGCTGTGCTGCAGCCCAGCGTGAACTTTGCTCACCACAGTTACAAGCAACCCACATGATGCCTTCTAGCCCAAATCCACCCTTTCACTAACAATTCCACCAGGACAAGCTCCAAACTCAGCACACAGGTCCTTTCACAGTTCTCCATAACTACTGCTCTCCTCAGCGATCCTTATCCATGGAGGATCCCCATTTCCCTACTCATGGGTGACACATCAACAGTGGCAAACAGGGAAAGTGGGGATGGGCCACCTCCAGCTCTTCTGGGGGATTTCTCCAGCTTAGCCCCCAAGGGTGATAATGAGCATTCGTCCTCCAGGTCCTCTTGCAGCTCAGACCTCCTTCACCATCCCATCACCTACTGTAAGCACCATTCACACTATATTCACTAGGAGAAAAACTGCAACCAAATCCATTTCTTGGTTGAAAACACAATCTCTGTAGCATGCAGTGCAGTAGAGCTGTTTCATATATGACATTCCCAGGAACTTGCTACTTAACATTTCACTCAGTAGAGGGAAGGTAGCTGAAAAATACTCTATAGCAACTTTCAGACATTCAGAATTACCTTTTTTCCTGATAGAAGCCCAAATGTCCAGGACCTTAAAGAATAATTAAGCTTCTAGACCACACATGGAATCACACAATAAAGTTGAAAATGATGTTTCAAGTCATCTCTTTTATTCAAAAGAGATCTGCTCCATGACATTATGTTACTTCTACTACTAGCACCGCATATTGTAACTAACCTGCAACCTCAGGGATTTGTGGGCATGCACCTCCTACTTGGTCCTGATTTTTCTAGTGACACAAAGTGGTAGTCTCCACTCTGACCAGGGCACCACTGAAGGAGGGTCTGTTGGTAGTACTGAGGAGCCATTCCTGCTCTGAATCCTCACTGCAAGGTATAAGGCTTATTTTAAAACAGAGATTGTGCAAAGATGATTTAAGGGTGGAGAGGTCCATCATACCTGAGCATCCTAGAGATTTATCAAAAGCTTTGATTAGATTAGAACATGCAATTCACTGTAAGCTTAGGCCAGACCTTTTTCCATTTACAAGTTTGTTGTCCTGATCTGCATCTTATAGCAACCAAAATAAAACAAGACATCCAGGAAATTAATGGAGATATTTATGAGAGTATCAGAGGCAACAGCTGGAGCTTGTCTTGGCCAGTAATGGATAGATACATACAGCACAAAGTGCAGTATTTACTCAGACTTTGGCTGGATGTAAATGCTGAGGTTTAATCATTTGAAAACAACACTCAGATAAAACGGAAGCAAGAGCAAAAACAGAAGGAAGGAGGACAAACACACACATACACTTAGACATGGGCCATTTTAATAGCGCAAGTGAAACAGAACCAACTTTCACATCTATTTTTACACTTCAGTAATACTTCAATTATGATACAGCAGAGGTTTAACAAATGCTGAGAACTTGCGTGCACACACATACACATACTTTCTGCCTTCTCTTTCCCAGTGGCAGAGCCATGGTGCTGGTACAGAACAACAAACTCTTCCTTCTGTATTTCAGGGAAGGGGAAGGAGAAGACTTACAGCAGCTCCTATAAAGTTACTTGGCCAAATCCTCCTATTGAACTGGCTCAGCACAAGTCAGTCTCAGGATTCAGAGCAGGGGTGTTCAAGGATTCTTGCGCTGGGTGTCTGAAAAGGCTCTCCAGATCCGTCCCATTACTGAAGGAGTGGAGACTGATTAAGACTATGGGATGTGCATAACAGAAATGAGCCTGCAACTCATCACAGATGAGTTTTTTTGTCACTTGTGCCCATGAACCCCATGCCATCTGGCATAGACATGCTGGCAACAGCTGCCTGCACCCCCAGCACCCAAATTCCAGGCTGCAATAGCACTCCCACCAACCCGCCCGGGGGCTACAGCAGCCCTGGCCTATTGACAGCTACAACAGAAGGTCTCTCCTCAGTGTTCACAAGGAGAAAAAGAGACAGGGCTTGCAGAAAAAGCAATTATCACTTTTTAGAGAACACAAACCTCAACTACATCCATCTCGGTGCTTATTGTTATCATTACTAATTCATTTTGAGCACACTGTATTATAATAGCAGAGCCATTCAGTATTCATGCCAGCTGGGAACACGGCTGAGATCTTTGCACACTGCCCAAGATGCAGATGTGGTGGCTCCCTTTTTAATAAGGAGGTTTGGCTTTGTGCCCTGGGAAAAGAACTGCAAACTATCAATTCTGTGTGCAGTGATACTCCCTGCTTGTATATGCAGCCCCAGGAAACAGTGCCTTATGGAATGGGACAAAGCTGGGAAATCCTCACAGACCTGCATCACATTCCACCTTCCTCAAAGGTCGCCTGGTGCAGTTAGAACAGGACAAAGCAGCTTCTAACATAACACACAGACTGGTTTCCTCCTGCCACCGCACCAGAGGTCTCTATCTTCTCCACAAGCACAGGGATAGGGCATCACTACAACTAATGTAATCAAACAGAAATAACTCTGATGTCCCCCAAAACTGACATCCTTCTCCACAGAACACGTAACTGACTCCCCTTGCTTGCAAGCTCTCCTCCTGCCTGGAGAGTCTTTTGCCCTTCAAGCTAAGAACACCACCACGGGGTTGATTTCCATTACCCCCATCTTACGGCAACAGATCACCTGCAAGCTACACCCTGTGCCCATGCACAGATTCCCAGCAGTTTTCTCTCAACCCTACAAATGAAGGAGGCTCTCTTTGCTAACCAAAATGGTAACAATAAAAAGCCCCAAACAATCGCAGAAAGCCTGGGTAAAGGCTGTCCCCCAGGACTCCTTCCAAACCCATGAAACCTAAGTGTTATGTGGCAGTGATGACATCACCCGAAACATGAATTAACAGGGCTTAGGGTGAAAGTTAGAGGGGAAGGAATTCCTTTCTGCATTCATTCCCAGTAACAAACCTTTGCTTTGGTTTTATTCACCATGATCAGCCAGCAAGGTCCAGAGAGGACTAATAACACATTTAAGGTCTAAACTTTCCCAGATATAAATAGAAGAGCTATGTATGCACTAATATATAATTTCTATGTTCCTTCCCTGGCCTCTCTTCTCCTAATTGCATTTACAAAGTGCCAAAGGAAAATAGCCTCACTTGGTGTGGAAAACGTAATTCCAGGAGAGATTATATTCTGCTCCTACAGGGACCAAGCATTATGCCTTCAGAAGAAGGCAAGTGTCACCAAAGTGAGCTTCTGTGATCTCACCAAATACTACCTGCTTTCTAACTACTGCATCCTGTTGACTATATTTCTAACAATAGGAAACATACTCCGAAGCTCTGTTCTTAGAAGGTAAAAGATTGACCCCAGGTCATTTTGATGCAGTCTGATCTTGGTTATGATACTGCTTCACTGACTAAGGTCAGCAATATAATTGACGCCTTTTTAATTTACAGTGTAGAAACACTGCATAGAAGAGCATATAAAGTGCATGAGTTTAATGATTAAGCTCTCAGGTCACTGCTAAACACACAAGGGAGAAGACTCTCTTTGCTCTGAGTGCATTTCCCACTAATGCTAAAGCACATAGAGAAGAAAATACCCTCCATAAACTTGCATTACTCACTTTCTCCCTTGCTCTTTGACAAAGGGGTTGCTGATGTAGACTTACACATCGGTAATACTCCTACTTCCCTTTATGCCAGTGCTGTAGAAAGCCAAAAAGGTTTTCCCTTGTAAGTGCAGACAGCTGCAAAGGACACTATGGATTTGATTAAATCCTGCTTTCAAGCCATCCAGTTGCTATCAGGATTTAATGGGGCTCACAGATACACTGACAAACACTGCCAGAAAGGGCAATCTTCTTTCTTCCCTTCCCACCCACTGCCCTCACACTGCTGCCACCTGCATTGCACCAGCTGTGGTGCTTGGCTGACTCCTTGGAGAGTCAATTCACCCCATTAACTGAGCAGAAAAGTAACAATTCCTCTTCCAGCCTCACAAAAACCTTGGCTATCTCTAAACTCCTCTCAGAGGCTGCTTTTTCCATTGTCAGCTGGTGTCCTCGTGGCATTCCAGGCATGTATTTCCTGCTATAATTACTTTCTGGCCACTCACATTCCCGTAACACTTCACTGCAAAGTACAGCATTTTATACTTTGCACCCTAAACCAAGTGGAAGGAACTGTCACGTGTCACTTCACCGCTGGCCAAATGGTGCAAATGAATAAGGTAGCTCTGAACAAGGAAAAATACTGGTCCAAGAAGAAGAAAGATTGCAGGTATCAAAACGTCTGCCTTGGGTATCAGTTCACAATTCACACAACAGGGGAGATGTGGTCATTTTCATAGGTGGGAGGAATCCGTAACGGTGAAGTTGTTGTAACCTTACAAGGAGCACTGAGATATAAATGCAGTTATGGGATGAAACAGTCACCAGAGCTGCAGACAGAGCAGCAGTCCCTGCTAACAGGGGAGAAAATGGGAATTTTGGAAGGCTACCCCAGACAGAGGCATCCTGCCTGCTCAGCACCTGCTCCCTCAACAGCTGCCATCAGACCTTGAAGCTGAAGCTGTCACTCCTGCTCTGTGATTGTGGCCCAGGGCCGGGCAGGACACTCAGTGCTGACCCAGAAGCACTGTATGCCCCGCTGGACAGCCCGCTCCTGCTCCCTGCCAGCCCAGCCCCTGCAGAGGGGCAGGCAGAGGCGATTTGCTCCATGGTGCTTCTGCCAGTTCTGCCTCTCACCTCCCCGTCTGTTCTTGGCCTCAGCCTCATTTCCTCCTCCCTTCTCATCTAACAGGGTTGCTTTGGGTAAGAGAAAGGTGGAAAGAGCACATCTGGACTAGATGTCCATCAGCATTTACTTTATGGAACTGTTTGCTATTGTTGGGTGAAAGTAACACCTTTATATCTTTAGCTGTTGGATTTCACAGGGAAAGGAGAAGAGAAAGTTTCTTGGAAAACTGACTGGAAGTAAAAGGCTACATGAGAAAAGATGGATACATGGAAGTCACAGCCAGGAGAGCAAAAAACCAGCCTAAATATGCCTTTCCAATAGTGCCTCATGCCCCAGCTCTTCCATTGCTCACAACCCACAGGGCACTGCTCCAAACTCTGCCCCACAGAATTCAGTTTACTAAACAGTAGTCTCATACTGACAAAATTTAGTTTCATCCACAGTAATGCACTGCCATGAACCAGATCCAGGTTCTTGAACTTCATCACCCCCTTTCAACTGCATTTCCATATACTGGGACACCCCCCCCAGCCCTATAACGCTGTGAAATACAGCACAAAAACCCACCCTCTCCTAAAATTTGTTGCATCCCAACCAACCTTCTGCCAAGTTCCCCATGCAGCCATGCCACATTGCCCTATAAGCTCCCAGGTCACCAGCTCATAAACTACACCAAAGTCTTTGACCCATCTGCCTCCACTAAACCAAAACAACAAACACAGATTTCATGTCATCAGTACCTTTACAAGCCGGTTCTTCAAAGCCATCCTGGTTCCCTTGGGAACCAGGATTCAAACTGAGAACAGTTTGAATCAAGAACTTGGTGGTTAAAATTTGCAAGTCTAAACCAATTCCACAACCTTGGACATTCAGTCTTTATCCTGAAGTACTATCCCCAGTTCACCAGGTTTTTGTGCCAGATTAGAGTCTAGCAAAACTAAGCAGCGTATTTAGTTCAACCTCAGAGCCCTCCTGCTCTCTGCAAGCCTGATCCATGCGTGCAGCTACACAATCCCAAATTTTTGCTAGACTAAATTATCAAATTGTCAAGTCTATTTATAACTAAATGACTTAGTAAAGAAAAAGAATATACAAACCAGGTTTCAGAAGCACTTAATGTACTAAAAAACATAAAGCTTGAAACGCAGGCATGAAAATCCTCATCTTAAAGACAAGCAAAGTAATAAACAAAGCACTAAATAAATAGCCTTACTTGAGAAGAAACAAGGCAAACATACCTGTCACAGCTCTACTGCATCTGAGCATTCCTCCAAGCCACTCAAGGGTGCCAGACATTGCACTTGCCCCTTTGAGCCTTTCCTCAGCTAGCATCCAAAGTTGCACGCATTAGTACTCAGATCAGGTGCTTATCCAGCAGCAGGAGCCTTTCCTGACCGGGGAGCAGGTTTCACACAAACACGTTTTTGTCCAACAGAAACAATAAAGCTAACATTGTATTAGCAAACACAACCAGCATCTAACAGAAGCACACACATACACCAACATATTCCCCCTGGGACACGTGCATTTATTAACCTGGAATGAACATCACTGGTTCAATGGAAGCAGCTGCAGATAAGCTATAAGCAGGTGGGTTGAATTATGGGAGGTTTGCTCATTGGCAAACAAGCCTTCACCTGCACAAGGCTCTTCCTGCAGC
This sequence comes from Psilopsiagon aymara, assembly GCA_024733675.1. Classification (NCBI taxonomy): domain Eukaryota; kingdom Metazoa; phylum Chordata; class Aves; order Psittaciformes; family Psittacidae; genus Psilopsiagon; species Psilopsiagon aymara. The sequence continues at coordinate 4,204 of JANRGW010008729.1, read as the reverse complement.
AGCTGAAGCAGGGAGTGCTGAGAGCCTGGGTCTTGAGAGTAGCCTGATCTCAGACCCCCACCAATGCAACCCTGCACTTTAGCAGGGCTTGTGCCCTATCAAAGGGCAGAACAGGTTCCTCTGGGTCAAAAGCTGTCTGCAGCATGCACACGAGTACAGAAAAGGGAAGCTTTATGGAGGTAACAATTGATGTCAGTTACACAAACCCAGATTCCTCTTAAAATTCACCTGCTAGACATGAACTGGTGGGAGGTGCTGATGCTGATAGGCCTGTGAAACCAATGCCTACTTAAGTAGTTTTCATATTAAACAGGTTCTTAGAAAACACCAATAAACTGAATTTTATGTCAAAATTAGTGGTTTGCGTCAAGTAACTTGTCATGTTAGGGGTGCTGAAATCCATTAAATCTCCAAAAGGCTCAGGGCTTCAGAAAGCCAGGTTATTCCTTTTCAGGAATAGCTACCAACATGGATCAGTTAAAAATAAAACTATTTTAGTTTCTTCAGCAGCTGTTTTAGATGTTTCATAACCTATGCTGATGCTTGATCAATTCAAATCAATGTTAAACCTATCATTTCTGCCAACAGCACTTTCACTCCAAATTGAAAGTGAGCATCTTACATATTTAATCACTGAGCACGGTTCTGTAAGGTGATGGTTTGACATGCGGTACTGCACATGTGCAAGGGATTAACTAAAAACTACTTCTAAATATTCAGCATTCTGTGTGATAGTGCCAATGATCAAAGATGCAGAGAAATCCTACTTATTAATTAATAAATCAGGCTTTAATCCCCAGATACAGAGCAACCAGAAATAGGAAGCTGTCACTCATGAAACATAAATCAGCATTTTCCATTTCTTTTCCCACCTGGCTAATCACAAACAGCAATGAACCATGGAGAAAAAAAAAAATTATGGGCTTTTGGGGAAAAAAAATCAATGCCAAAATGGCTTTTTCCTCAATTTATTGTAATTGTGCAAAGAACATTATCTCAATTTGATATTCTGACTAAGTACTGGAACAAAGAAAGCATTAATCTAGGAGAGAAAATATATGGCATTTTTTAATGGCAAAACTTGCAAACGAAACTGAAAATCCTCATCATACTTCTGTTGATGTTGAGATTCCCAGCAGATTTTTCCAAGCTGTATGAATTTTTATCATAGATCACTTACATGCCAAATTTACTTTCTTAATGGACATTTTCCTTGAATGAATACTAGAATGTGTCCTGAAACAGAAGGTTGTAAGTTAATTGCTGTTGTCATTTCTACCCAATTACTGCCTCCACTAAAGCTGTCACGCAGCAAAGGCAAGAAAGAGAAAAACACCACCTCTGATGGTGAATTTCCTGGCTTTTATTGCTGTGTCAAAACATCATTCTCTAATCACAGGTTTTCATGCAGAATAGCTCAAATGGCAGCAAAATCCCAGTTTTTTAATGGCAAGGAGTAGGATTAGGCACCTAAGCAGTACTTAAATTTTTAGCAGGCTGGTGCTTGGAGGAAGTCCCAAACTAAGCCAAGCCGAGCTTTGCACTGCATGGGAGATGGGCTCTGCTGAGGGGCTTCTGAATGGCCACACACTGCGCAGGCAGCAGGAGGGGGCTGGAAAGTCAAAGAGGAGTGTTCCTGTAACACAGGGAATTTGGCATTTCCTTCCCATGGGCATTCGCTGCCATGAGGCCTTTCAGCTTCAAAGTTTGGGGACCAGGAATCCCTGCACTCATCAAGGACACACAAAACCAAGTTTACAGTGCTATCTATATGTATCCTTGGAGTGTTCTTGCCAACGGACACCAGGGTTGCTCTCTGGCTTTGTCTATATTAAAACCGCTTCTATTACATGCTGACTCCAACCAAAGATGCTGGAAGAGATCTGGACCAGAATATCTCCCAGGGTGAGATATGTTCTCTCAGGAAAGGGGAACGCACAATTAATCTCACTTCATAAAGAAGGAATTTCACCCCTAAACCAGACCAGTGCTCCAGCCTTTTGAGAGAAGAGTTTCCTCCTCACACTCCACAAACCTAGCCTGTGGTTTCCTTAGCACCTGCTTAGACTCAACTCCTATATTCTGTGAACTACCTTAACTTCTAAAATAAGCTGAAATTATATGTCTTGCATATATGCCACTTCAGTAGTTTATTTTTGGCTAAACCTAGTTACTTAAAGGTGCCAAAGTTAGGTGACTGATTTTGATTCTAATGCATAAATATTTCAATAGAACAAATTCAACACCAATTTCACAGGTGAATTCATCACCTCCTTTCAACCCCATTGCAATGCTTTCTTCTCTATCACTGCTCAGCCCTGCAGCAAAGTGATCTCAAACATATAGAGAGCACAGGGGAGAAGATAACATAGTGTAATGGATTATGATGACAGATGACACAGCAATGTATTAGTGTATCAATAGATCCACAGCTATCCAAAGTTACAATCCTTAAACAGCAGCTGAATCTGCCTCTGTGATTGTGCGTGGATCACACACTTTCAGATACGGACGTCTTTGTGCAACATTTTCAGATGGAAGGTCAGATTAGCATTTGCTGGTTTTAATCCCATTAGGGAAGCTAACACACTTACTGTGCCTCCATTCACGTGTGGCCTTCGCTCCACACAGGAGGCTCTGCTCCTACCTGCAAACCTTTCCAGATGCTTTCTGCAGAAACCACTAGCGCTCACAGCGGAACTTCACCAAGATCCAGGCCTGCTTCTAAGCAGCAGTGTTTGTAATAGATGCATTTATATGTCTCAGCAGCTTTTTGCCCTTAAGTCACCCATACATGAGTCTTCCCCTGGAAATGAAGCATGAGAGTGTGGGAAACTATTCACAGCTTGATGACTGCACTTCCTTGGGTCTGCAAGCCAAATTACTGGGAGTGTGTGAATACACAGAAAGCTTATTTACAAATTAGGCTGTTAGAAAACTTGGATCCCAAGGAAGGCATCTGTGTGTTCCCTGTGTTAAAAATACTCGTGTTTGGTTGCCTGAACCCGCCTGTTTCTTTGGGTACTGGTTGATATTAATTCCTGAGAATGATTCTGGAGATATTTTTCTCTAAAAAAAACCACAGCAATTTACAAACACTATTTTTTCCTGCTTCTGAAGTGACTGAGGAATATCACCACTGGGTCAAAGCATGGCGCCATTACCAGACTCCATGTGGATGAAATCCAGAGTAGCAGGGGAAAATATGCAGTACTCCACAGCTCCCAGATTGGGCACTGGAGCATGTCCAACATAGACCATTTCTCCTTCAAATTTCTAGGATGACCATTTCCCTTCCCAGCTAAAGGGCAGTGATAGCAGAGGGATCCGATACCTTCCTCCCCTGCTCTTGCAAGCAGTACTGAAGCTTCCAAAGTATTTGCTGAGGCATTGAAAAAAACAAACGTAAGAAAGAATCCGGCCAAATGGCTGAAGTCTTGCATTAAATCCTGCTAAGGAGCAAACTTCCATCAAGTGTTAACCTGCGGCGCCCATAGCAGTGACTACCAAATCCTCTGAGTGCTGCACACACAGCTCTGAAAACCTGCCAAGCCAACTGAGTTAGGGCTTAGTTACCAGCTCATTAAAATACATGGAACTGACACGGGTGAGTTTCCTCATCTGCTTTCCTAATCCCAGCTTTTACGTTTATGCTACACAAATTTTACATGTGACTAAACAAATATCAAGTCTAAAATCCAAGTTTTTCGACTTCTTCACTTAAGTCCAGATTTTGTCACCAGTACTACATGTATTACAGATCATGGCAAAATGAGTAGCTGGAATCAATTATATTGTAAGAACCGCTTCTTTGTTTGAATTCCTGGAGTAATGAGTAATTTACTTTACTATTAGAAGGGATGACAGGCACCAGAACCTGCAGTGAATCATTATTAAAACCAATGAATGTCTTATTCACACTATCAAGGAAGATTTAAGTCTAATGTATCTGGGTCCATGCTGGTGGTATGTACTTCCCCAAATAAGAACTAATCTTCAGAGATAAAGAACAACTGTTTTCTGTTAGTTTATGTTATTAGAAGAGCAAGGATTTTCATTTGAAACTTGCTAATGAGAGAAAACCAGGTAGCTTATTGTGGAATCCCATTCTGACCTCATGGAATCACAGAATCATAGAATAGTCAGGGTTGGAAAGGACCTTAAGCTCATCCAGTTCCAACCCCCCTGCCATGGGCAGGGACAC
>JANRGW010008727.1:9575-27098 GCA_024733675.1 Psilopsiagon aymara | reverse complement strand
TTGCATTCTTTTGATTCTCCTTCCCATCCCTCCAGGAGCAGGGGGAAGAAAAAGGGGGAAGTGAGTGAACAAACTGCTTGGCTGATTTATGGCTTAAACCATGACAATAATTAAATATTTCTAGTTGTGCTGAACATCAAAAAGAAGCAGAGATAAAATATGTTTTCTTCAATTAGCAATTTTAGTTACTCCTTTCATAATCTGGTTCTGACACCTGCTTAAGCAGAAGCCGAATGTAATCTAGAAGTAATTTTCCTACACAGTCCTTTGTACTGGGAAGAAAAGCATGAGACCAAGACCTTCTTTCCTACAGGTGAGGGGCCTAGAGAGAGAAGTACTGTTGTGTCACACCAGGAAGATAATCGTGAATGTCCTAGATTTAAACATAAGCCTGTCTGGCTTTTTAAAATCTTAGAAAAACAGAACTTGTATGTACAATATGGATCAAAGACAAAGCAGGTTATTAATTTAACAGAAGTTAGAAATTCCTTAAAAATTGAAATGTAATCTAGAATTATCTTTCTGATTATGCTGTATTACTGGGATGGAATTCTACCTGCAAACTGAATGCTATTTACTCATACTGAGTCATTCAATAAAAAAAGAAGACAAACCCATACATGACAAGTTGACCCAAAGACTCCTAAACTAGGTTTCAGTGCTTTTCTTAGTCTTCTTGACCAAACCAGAGAAACTGAAAAAAACCCAGCATTTTAGTATTAGGAGAAAACTCTCATTGCTTAACTCCAAAGTTAAGCCATGGGGAGACAGCCATGAAACAAGAAATCCTTCTGCCTCCCCTCTTTACTGCTGCCTGGATAGGGTTAGACTTCGGTTGTCTGGAATTTACTATCTTACAAAGTCTCTTGACATCTCTTGACATATTTGCCCATATTGGTATCTGCAGTATCTGGCTCATTTCTTTGCTGTGTGAGTATATATGGCTTTGGGGCACAGGTTATGTAACTTTTTGAATCCAAAATATAATATAACTGAGTATAATTTAGTAATACGGTATTAAAAATTATCAAATCATACACTAGATTGCCAGTGTTAGAGCAGAAATACTGAGAACAGACCAAGAAACTTTAAATAAAATAGTGTTTCCTCACTGAGCTCTGTAAATGAGCCAAATTTCAAGTCTGTGCACCATTTTCCATTAATTTGACTACAACTGCCCCAAAAAAGAAATTCCCTTGTGAGGAAGAATCCTTTTTTTTTTTTTTTTTGTATATTCTGGATCAGTGATTTTTTCCACTTTTTGTGTTCAGGGGAGATCTTGTCTAAAGGGGAACGTAAGATTTTATATTTATTTACTTAGACCTTTTTGGTTCCAGAATTGATAAACCCCAAAGAGAATATGTAAATTGGAAGGTAAGTCTCAAGGCAATACATGCATCTGAAGATTTTACTGGACTTTAGTCATTACTGTAGTCACTTATTTGCAAAAGTAATTTGCCTTAATTTCAAAGGTCTGCAGAAATGCTGACCATTGTAAGGAAGTTCAGTTAGTCCAAATTTAAGCTCTTCCACAATTTATTTTCATTTTATCTGAAAAGCTACATGTTGAGGGGATCAGTCCAGGTATTTGGTGTGCTAAAATTAATCCATATTGGAGAAGAAATTTACCTAGCCAAAATGATTAAAAACATGCTGCAAAACAAGGAAAAGAATATCTGTGTACGAAGAAAGGATCTAGAAAAATTATTATTTGGCTGTCCAGCCCTGATAAGTAGCCATCCTGAATTTTTAAAACTGAAAAAAATCTTCTGTGACTTAAGTACATTTTGCCTTGAGGAACTTCAGTCAGTTTGAACCTGAAATGCAGTCCAGGGATGAATATTTAATTTCTCTTTCCCTAAAAGTGAAGTTGAATCACTTCTACAAGTCTGTGGGTGACAAGTTTCAAATTTCAGTTCAGGCAGCAATCATCAGAGAATAACATTACAGCAGGGCAAAACGTTGGTGACTCAGTAATGACATTTTAATATTACAGAGCAGTAGTAAAGAGATCTGCAGTCCCTGGTGAAAGCTTCTGTTGACTTACTAATCAATATCATCGTAACAAGCAGCATATGTAAAATCATACAAAGAGTCAGCGCCTGAGGATAATGGAGCAATGCATCCCTCACGTTTTCCTGGGTTTGCAGTTTGTGGCTTTTTTCTTTATAGATGATTCAGAGCAGTACTATTTAAAACTGCAATCCAGATACAAGCACTGGAGGCCCTGCGATCCACTCTTGGGAATTTCACACTTGTGGTCAGAATTATTCACATTTATCTCAACCTCAAATTAGTTTTCTCTGGGGTATATCCTTTCCTATTCAAGGGTTAGGGTCAGAACATGGTTGACCACCATATTGTTGAAATTAGTATAGTGGAACCTGCTAGCCAAGCACTGGTCATCCCTGCTGTCTTTAAAGTCTGAACCTTCATTAATAGTGTCTACGTTCTAGATCTAGAAAATAGTGGTGGAAAGAAAAGGGACACGTGACTCTGGGCAAAAAAGATAGATGAAAACAAATGAATTCGAACTGAAGCAGAGCAAGAACATGGAGTCATAGTGTCATGCAGGCATAGAATCATAGAATCATTGAATGGTTTGTGTTGAAGGGGACAATTAAAGGTCATCGTTTCCAATCTTCCTGCAATAAGCAGGGGCATTTTCAACTAGATAAGATTGCTTAGAGCCCTGTCCAATCTGCCCTCGAATGTTTCCAGGGATGAGGAAACTTTGGGTAACCTGTTCCAGTGTTTCACCACTGTCATAGTAAAAAATTTCTTCCTTTTTTCCTGTCCTGGTTTTGGCTGGGATAAAGTTATTTTTTTCCTAATAGCTGGTACATGTGCTGTTCTAGGTGGAGTCTTGTGAGAGTGGATTACAGGGGCAAAGCCATCTCTCAAACAGCTGCCTATGCTTCTTTTGCTGAAACCCAGGAAATGGCTTTCTTGGCTGCACCTGCCCACTGCCGGCTTATGTTGAGCTTTCCATCCACCAGTACCCTCAAGTTTTTCTCAGGGTTGATCTCAATCCATTGTCTCCTGACCTATATTTGTACCAGAGGTTGCCCTGACCCAGGTGAAGGACCTTTTACCTGGCCTTGTTGAACCTCATGGGGTTTAATTGAGCCCACCTCTTGAGCTTGTCCAGGTTCTTCTGGTTGGCATCCCAGCCTTCTGGTGTATCAACTACACCACTCAGTTGTCATCTGCAAACTGGCTGACAGTGCACTCAATCCCACTATGAGATAGATGTAGATATGAAACAGTACTGGTCCTAGTATGGACCCCTGAGGTACACCACTTATCACTTGAATATTAAAACCTTTTATGAGTTTTCAATGTTTCATTGTGATGAACAAAAATAAGAGGAGAGAAAAAACAAGTCCTGATAGTGCAATATCATGGCATAAATCTAACAATGATAAGTTGTTATGGCAAAATAATTACATAATATATTAGTTATTCAACTGCAATGTTTCAGTGCATCTTAACCACAAAAATGCATAAATAACTGTTATTTGTGTTTAATAAAATAACAATGAACTTATATCTTGTGATTTGTTATAAAATACCATTTCTATATGAAACAATGAAAACTCAATAAATTACATTTTTGAAATTCATTTAGAAGTGCATCTTTGAATAATTTATAAATTAGTATCTCACTTACTGCCTGCTTAGTTCCATTTGATTTCATAAATGGTATCTTGTCTGAACAAGTTTATTTGCATATAGAGATTTGTGTGTGCGTGCATGTATGTATTGAGGGATAAGTTATGAGCAGTTTTCTTTAATATTTTCCAAGGGATAGTTTGCCTACTTTTCCTGTAAGTTTTCTAATAAGTTTAATGACTTTACCATCTGGATTTCAGAAATTAGTAGGAGGAATTAAACAGACGAATAAAAATCCAAAAGTAAATACAAAGGACAAACTAGTATTTTAAAATAGTTAGCCTCATAGTTTTTCATTAATGGTCATGATAGTTTGTTTCCTATACTATGAAATAGAAATTACCATAGCAGTAATGGTTAGGCATAGATACTTGGTAGTGGGAGCATCATCACTCTTTCACTGTGCTGAAGGGTAGTATGATGTGCTTTTTCAGTTTTGGTTTTTTGTTTGTTTTTTTTTTTGTCTTAGATTGATTTTAATAGATTTATTCCTGTATCTTAACTCCGATGAGTGGATATCCTCATATATTCTGAAGCTAAATATTAAGTACTTTGCCGGATATGGTCCTAATCACTTAGCAGTCTTAGTAAAATTGAACTTTGATTGAAATCAGCAATCAGGTCTGAGTGAAAACAAATAAAACAAAACAATCCTACTCTGATGATTTTCCTCGTGATTTTAAAAAATTTTTGATTTTTTTTCTTTTTTTTTTTTTTGTTTGTTTTGTTTCTTGTTTTATCATGGATCTTTGAACTACTTATTTAGATAAAACTATGAGTGGAGTTTGCTGGCTCACCAATGATAAGGTGGCTTCCTAATTAAGATACTAAATGTAAATGACTGTCAATAAAATAAATCTTGAGTGCTTCATAATAAGGGAAAATGCACGCAACTGAGAAGGCAAACAGAGCAGAAACAAAATGCTGGTGTTAATTTTAATACTTTTTAACAAATGTGGGAGACGGCAGTCTTCAGTATGCAAAATCCTTTTCAGATTACAAAAGAAGTTTCATAGCATTAGTTTTAACTCTAACAGAAATGTGAATACACAAGTAAATCTTAGGGAGGCTTTTAAATTCTATCATTGATGTGATTTATAATTCCTTTTGGTCTTTCTTACTAAATCCTGTTGGTCAGTTTTGTACTTCAAAGTTAGGTTTCCTATTAATAAATGTATTGAGATCATGGTCTGTGTTACCTTTTTGAAGGATAAGTGCATAAATAAAGAAAACAAAATGGAATATCACTTTTGCCAAAGGGATGAAGGAAGGCAGAGGCTTCTTGATGTGGTAATAATTAAACAGTCACTAAAGGGTGAGTACTATTTGCACTGAAGTGAACATATTAAGCTATTGGTAACATATCCTTGAAATACATACTTCAGGGATGTTGGTAAAATATAATTTTAGAATTAATTAATAAAGAAGGCTTTTGATCTTTAGTATGTTTTTAGACATTTTCTTCTACTGAGGCTAAGAGGAACTTCAAACAATATTCTGTACCTTCAAAAAGCTTTTTACCATCAGGAAATTTTTATTAATAATGTCAATTTCTGGGACTAAGCTATTGCAGCTAGAAATTCAGCTTTCCAGTCTCCTTTGTATTCAGATTAAAAAGTATATGCTATTAGGATTTTTCTATTCCATTTCTTTCTCTTGTTTTACTTTGCCACTTCATTTTATTTTCTAGTCAGGTATCAGTTACACATCCTATGTTAAGTGTACTCGACAACATACAAAATCTGTTGCATTTCCTCAATTGTTGAATTACTTAAAAATGGGGTTTTTTTTTGAGCTTCTGCCATAAAATAAATGGGAATAAAATCCAAGTCACCTTTGCCATTTCAGAAGTGCTGATATGTGTGTAACAGGTGAACTGCTTATGCAGTTTTTTTAACTTAGTATTTATGATAGTCTGCTTTTGAGTTTTTCAGTTTTTACTGGTAGAAAGCTCTTGTGTCCCAGCGAATACATCTGTGTTGGGTAAGGAACTGCAATATCTAAGTGCATTTTAAAATCAAATTACAAGTGCAAATATCGTCCAGGCATTGATACTGATCTCATTCCACTAAAACTATTGATGTAATTTTCAGTGATTTTGGTTGAAGAATACTGACCAAGATTCTTATTTTGATCCATACTTTCGCCCAAGAAAGGATGGGTTAGTGTAAAACAGGCAAATCTTTTGCATTAAAAAAAAGGGCAGAAATAATTAGCTTATGTAAATGGGAGTATTGCCAGAAACTAGTATTCTATTCCTAGCTAGTCTCTTTAATTGAATTCTATTTTTCCGTCCAAGAGAATTGAATGAAATTAGTACATATGTTTGCATTATATTAACATATATGTATATATCAGCTATAAGTAATCGTTTTTTGCTTCTACCAAATCCCCAAGTACATTCATGGTTACCCTAATGTGGAAGGTGCTGCTACCAAGTAGAATTAAAAAAATCCCAAAACCAAACAAAACAAAAAAACCCAAACAAAAAAACTTGGTGTAAAAATGATGTTACCATAAGTTCCTTGTAGTGCAGAAGCCTGAAGCATGAAATATGAGTATCAGTGCCCAGAATATGTCTTAAAAGACACAAAATTTTATTTTTATTTTTCTTCAAGCAAGGAACGTACATTTCTTCACTAAAACTGGAAGCAAGAAAAATCAGTAGTGCATTATGCTAAACAAGGTTCTTAATTTTGCATGTGTCTGTTATGAAACTCCTTGGATTAGAAATTATAGGATGCAAATAATGATCTCAAAGTTGGGTAATAAATCTTGAGAATTTTGTGTGGCATTCCAAAGAAGTTCTTCAGTCCTTGCTATGTGTTAATTTAACATATCTAGCTATAGTCTGTTATCAGCAACGATATAGAGCATATGCAAAATTCAGTGGGTTTACATTTTTCATATGGAATGTCACTTATTTGTTGTCAGATGGTGATCAGAATGAGACAGTTGTGTATCTATCTCCCCTGCAAAGCTGTTTATTATGTCTGTAAGAGAGCTATAAACAAATTCATAACAGCTCCTATCCCAGATTTGGTTGATTTTCAGGCAGTTCTGAAGTGCAAATTAACTGGTCTGGTCCTGTTGCAGTGAAGTTTTGCTTTTTTGTAAGTGCTCAGGCTTACTAAGGGTCCTACAGCAAACAATTCTGTATCTGTAGCAACTATGTTTTGCTTTACGGCTGGCCAGTTATGTTGAGAAAAGGAAATGAAAATCTGTTGTGTGCCACAGGAGAGGGAGAGCTCGTTCCCATAATCTCTTGACCTTCCAGTCTGATCTTGTGTTTTCAGCCTTTTCACAGCCATTTATGTTTTCGAGGCATTTGCATAGCTGGCCTCCTGCAGGCCTCCATCCCTGGTTTCTGATCTGAATGTATTCTGCTGGTTTCAGCACTAAACATTTTAAAATTTTATAATTCTGACAAGCAACTAGAAACACTATGATGGAAAGTATATTCTTAAAGCTATTAAGTGCTTGCTGTGTACACATCCTATATTTCACTTATCATTTGACAGCAGAATAATTACAAAATGAACATTTAGTTTGGATTGAGGACACCATAAGCTAGAACAGCTGTGGGTGGGAAGAAAGACAGGCTTGGTGGTTCACCCTTTGTAGTATGTTAAAATTAATAAATGAATTTACCATGCTGACAGTATGCACAATGTAACAATGGCACTTTCTTGATAAATCTTTATGCCTGAACTTTTATAGCACTTCTGTATGACAGTTTCCTACGATTTGGGTGACTGAAAACACCCTTTGCAGTACTAGTTGGAATATATACTATTCACTGACTATTGAATAGACAGCACAGTAGCTGTATCCCACACTACATCCCTTAATTAAGTTTCCAAAATTGGTGTTAGTTAGATGACTTATTTGAGCATGAGCTAAAGTATTTTGCTGGATCAGCAGTACAAATATTTATCAATTATTTAATTATATTATATAATAGAAAATTCATAGATATTTATGAATAACATTTCCTGCAAGCCTTTATCTAATAGCAGTTTATGAATACATATGTTTGGTGTATGGCCAGTTTTATTTTAAGGAAATAGTCAAGGATGTTTTGAGGACTATGCAAAACAAAGAAAAACATGAATAGTCTTTTGAGTTGCCCAGAAAAGAAGACTCAGAAACCTCTATAAACAGTCAACCTCAAGTTTATTTTTAGCTTGAATATTATATTTTGCACAAAATAGTTCCCAATTCAAATGTTTTGAAATTGCTATACCCTAAATTTATGTATTTCTAACCTAAATGCAAATTTTATTGTTTTGCCAATTTTAGTGTCAAATGTAATCTCAAAAAATATTGGTTTTTTTTAATTTCAGGTCTGAATAGTTCAGCTCCTTCTAATGAGGTGGGCTATGTGCCTCATTAATGTAATTGCATTGCTATTCTGCATTTTTATCTTTAGCACTAGGCTGTTTTCCAGCAACAATTGTTATACAAGTCATACTAATTTGTACATTTTCACTGCCCTAATATTCCACTGAGATGCTACTTTAATTAAAACATGACCTTATTATTCATAACTAAATGTGAAGCATAACCTTTTATCCTCAAGGAGTGTCATCAAAGGTTGTATCTTAGTTCTGCATCCGATCAATGACTGTCATGCAGGATGAAGCTCCTATCATCTGTGAATGGCACTCGATGGTAATTTATAACATTACCTGCCAACTCATCCATCTTTAGAGACACACTGCAGTCATTCTCAACCTGCCTCAGATGCTTTCTGCCTAACCATTACTCCACAATGATAGTCAGGAGACAATTCATAAAATCAGAGTGAATTACCATGTTTATATGTATCTGAGTGTGAAAGGCAGTAAGCAAGTCTCTGAATCTGAAATAAGTTTATATATGCTGTACCATCAATTTGTTTTGTTATTGTACCCGGAGGGGAACCACGTTAGTTTTAAAAGGTGAGGAGTTCTGCTTCAGAGTTAGGAGACTGTGAAGCAAAACTGAATGGTCAGATCTAAGAGGAGGAGTGAATGGAATATCCTGCAATAAAAATAGCCAGCCTCAGGTCAGTATAAAAATTCATTACCATGGTAATTTAATATACAGTAAGAAAAATAACAAATGAAGTACACACTGTCATTTATGAATGTTAAGTAAGGATTTTTTTACCAACAAAAGGCACTTTTCCAAGAATTTAAGCTATTGACTGGAAACCCCTACCTTTTCCCTACATGATATCACTATCTGCATCACTGTACTTGATCCATTTAACAGGTAGTTCTGCTTAAAAAAAGGTCATTTAATGAAATTATATTGTTTGCATTGTTTGCTCATTGTTTAGTACCAATTGATTACTGTCGTAGCATTTAATAGAACTAGTTCTAATCAAAAGGTCAACTGACAATTACTGTTACTCTCCGGTACTGTTTAACTCATATGGCAGAACACATGTAGCTCTAGAGCTGAGCATTTCAGTAACTTTTGCATCTGTAAAGGCATTCTTAGTTTTTTTCCCAGTGCTCACCATTTCTGTAGGACCATCCAGAATGAGATGGTATTTTGTTTTTTTTGTAGCACAATTAAATAATATTGCAGAAACTCCAGCTTCATACACTTGCAAGGGAATAAAGTTTTAATGTTGGAGGCTTAGTATAATTAGAGGGCATGTAGTAGAATATCTAAGCCAACTTTAAATTGACTGAAACTACAGAAAAAAAACCCACAAGAACATGTGCTAATAAAGATAACTGAGATTTTCTGTTGCAAATTAAATTAATTTTCATAGAAATCCATTTTTTTTAATGAAGTTTAAAAAATTGCAATGAAGAAACATTGCATTCCAAATAATTAAAAATAAAATTTGCTATTTCTATCCATCTCAAAAAAAAGAAAATATTCTACTTCAATTCAGTGATTCACATAATATGCATTATAACAGCTATGCAAGAAGCTATTTCCAGATTTTCCAAAGTGTTTCTCTTTTTCCCCTTCTGCCTCTACTTGTCAGAAGTTCAGTCATTGGCATTTCATTTCTTACACAGCCTCCCACTGTTGTAAAGAATGCAATGGTATTAGTGTAGCATAGCTCCCTAAGGAAAAAAAAAAAAAAAAAAGGAAAATGAAAACAAAACCAAACCCCAAAAGCTCCACATAGGTAGACATAAGTAAAAAGGAGTAATCATGTATTTAAGCAATTAGTATTTTTATTGTACAGCTTGGAAGTGATTTATTAGATTTTTTGATTGGGAGTTATAATGGGTTAATTCTGTTGTGAGAGTGGCCTATAGATTAGTATTATGCACCAAAACTCTGCACTTTGTCATTATCTTTTCTTAGCTCAATTTGGTGTCTCCCACAAACTTCGTGAGATTGCACATCTTGTTTAGACTTAGTTGTTTAACTGTGACACATATAATTAAGTCATGGAATCATCGAATAGTTTAGGATGAAAGGGACCTTAGAGTTATCCAGTTCCAACTGCTCTGCCATGGGCAGCAACACCCACCACTAGACCAGGTTGCTCAAAGACACACCCAGCCTGGCCTTGAACACTGACAGGGATGGGGAAGCCACAGCTTTTCTTGGAAACTTATTCCAGTTTTCACTACCCTCACAGTGAAGAATTTCTTTGTTATATCTAATCTAAATCTCCCCTTTTTCTGTTTAGAGCTATTCCCCTTCATCCTGTCACTACACACCCTGATAAAAAGTTCCCCTCCAGCTTTCCTGTAGACCCTCTTTAAGCACTAGAAGGCTTCTCTAAGATCTCAAAGAAACAGCCTTAAGAAGGCGAGGGGTGTGTGTGCGCATGTTTGTGCATATTTTTAGAATTCTTTGGTGGTTTGAGGTTAACTAGCAAACATAGAACATTTAAAAGGCAACTTTCCTTTTTTTTCTTAATAAGTTTTAGAAAGTAAAGGATCATGAAACTTCCAACATATGCCATTCAGACTGCAGTTACACGTTGCAATGCAATTTTTCCACCTACACAGCAGAAATCCATGCTTTACAGTTCAGCCATCCTTTTTCCTAGATGAAATTGCTGGTCAGTTACAGACATCAACTGATACCTTGTCTAAGCTTTTTGTTCATTTGTTTGCTAGAGCATGAATCCATGAACATGCAAAATGTGGGTTTTTTCTGAGTTTTCAGAGAAGTCAGGGGCTTTTTGATATAAACTACTTTTCTTTGGTTTTGCTCACTAGATCCTGCCTAAGTATAGTATATCTGTGATGTTAACATTCTGCTCATGCAAATCTTCCTACCAGGTCTCAGACATACCAGCTACATCATAAAAGAGCAATTCCAATTCCAATTTCTCTTTTTTATTACCCAGGTTTCTAACATTCATATATAGGCAACTAAAGCATTTCTGTTCAAGCTTCTTGGGGCCTTGATTAATTTTATTCTTGACATCTTGGTTTTGTGCTAAATGAGTGTTCATTTGTTTCTACTTTACACCCTCTTTGGTAGTCCTTAGTTTAATGTCCTTTGACTGGCTGAGTCAGCTGATTCCCCAGAAGTTCTGTGAATTCAGATGGATAAATCGTACTTCTTTTCAATCACCACCAATAAATTCTTGTGGAGTGACTAGAAATACATAAATAATCTTGTATTTATGCTGTGGTTAATATTTATTTTAGTAATGTAAGACAGCCATCTGCTCTAAGCTGTTCTGTAGGCTTTCTGTATAGTCAATGGAGGAAGGTATCTCCGTTTCCCAAATTTAGAGGCACTCTTAAAATGAAATAAGCAATGACCTGGAATCTCTATGCTGGTAGAGTAAACAGCCTGGATAAAGTCACGTTAACTGGAATTCTGTCTCTCATGTTCAGTGTTAGGACTCATTTAAAGATTAGATGACTCATCTGGAAATGGTTATTTCTTTTCATTCACTAGGCATTCTAAAAGATTGCTGACATTCCTAAGTAAAGACAGTTGAATCCCACCCAAAGAAGAAAAAAACCTAAAAATATTCCACCCTATTATCTGTCAGTTAATGCAGGTTACTCTTCCTATCCTCAGTAATGAGTTCTTGAAGAAAATATTTTTACTTTTTTTCCAGCTCATTATGTTCTTTTTGTTTGTGAGCAGCTATGGTTATCCTGCAAGACTAGCCAGGCAACTGGTTTCAGCTATATTCTGTTCCTTCCTATGAAGTAGAATTTATTTCTTATAGGACAGCCCTCAACAGATGGAGTTTTCCTTGGACCTCCAAACCTGTATTTCTCTTGTCTTGTTCATTTTCCTATCTATCTCTCTTTTTATGTAGAATATTTTGATGTCTCCTAACCTGTAAGGGTAAGTTGGTGCCCTCTTCCTGTCTTTTGCACATTTTGTTCAGTATCAAGTGGGTATAATTCTTAAATCAGATTTTCAAATTCTCCTTCTTTGTGGTGCTCTTTTTAGGAGATATATATTCTAACCCTAATCCCCTCAAACCACCCATTTTTATTTTGCAACATAGCCACCTTTTTTTACAAAGAAAGGTCCTTTTGACTTCAAAAAAGAGCTAAAATAAAGCATGAAAACCACTTCTAGGTCATACCCTGTGTTTCAATGCTGACCAGTGTGGTAAGAAGTAAATGACCATAGGTACAAAATGTATCTTCCTCTTTTGGACATTTTGTTTGCTTTTTAGGTAGTAAGTGTACTGCATCTCAAATTTCTTTTGTGTTATTTCTGTAAACACTTTACAGCTTTACATCTTTAGTAAGATAACACCCGTGCTATTGTTCACCAGCGATTATTCTGATTTTACGCTTAAATCACAAAACTGTTCTTATGATAGCTACTGCTTCGAAACTTTTCTTTCTGGCTTTGGAGGGCAGAGAGAGGAGAGCATGTACTGTGATTAAATTGAAGTTTATGATGTGATTAAAGAAGTAGTTATTACTGTCTAGTGTCATAGTGAGGAAAAATACCTGGGACTCCGTTTCAGTGGTGGTACTGGTTGATCTCATTGTGTCTCTGTTAAAAATTGTTTGTGGAACAAAAAGTCTTTAAATGCACAGGAACAAGACATTTAAAATAGATTCTTCTATTCTCTACCAGTACTTAGTCAGCTGACAGCATACTGAGAAGAAACTGCTTCGAGTCAGCATCCGCTATGGGCCTTTGTAATACTTTTATTTCATTTAAACAGTTGGAGCCTTCTTGAATAAAAAAAATATTAAGAAAGAAAATTTAATAACCTGTTTTGCAGACATTGAAGTTCAATCTTTTACGTTCTTTCAGTGCCTCAGTTTCCCCATCCGTAAACCAAAGATAATTACCTCTCCATTTAAAATGCATTCAATAATATTGTTAAGGGAATGCTATAAGACAGCCAAGCATTATTATCATCTCTGTTACTGTTGCATTTATAGACTATAATCTGCATAGTGACTCATGATACAAAAGCAATTGCTTTGCATAGGGTCTTATGACTGAAAGTATAATATGATATTAAAGACGAACATGTACAATTATAGATTGCCAGAGTGCCAAAATAAGAAAAAAAAAAAAAAAAAAAAAAAAAAAAAAGAGGAAAAAACCTAATCCCCCAAACCATAGAAAAGTCCTTTCTTTGCAGATAATACATGACTCAAAGTTTGCTTTTCCCTTGATAGCTCAGTGCTGGAGCTTTACCAGTCTCCAGGGAAATGGAGATCTGCATTTAAATAAAGATATTAATAACCAGAGCTATGTTGTAAGGTACTGTGTATAAAAAAAACATGTGAAATGAATACCAAATGCCATTGCAACGATTCTGAGGAGTTCATCTTTTGTCGTTTATCACATCTTGTACAGTAAATTATAGGTTATATTGTAGGAAGTCTAACAAATGCATTATTCAGGAGTTATTGGTGGAATTCTGTTAAAGCAACTGATATTTAACTTTAGTGTGCATTGCTAGGACTGCTCATATACTAAGAGGCAGCATATATTTATTAAGGCTTATCACCATTACAAAAGAGAACCAGAAAAAAATCTTTTTTCCCTCCCCTTCCCCACCTCCCCCCAAAAAAAACCAACAAACCTACAAAACAACCCAACAACAAACAGCAAAAAGCAAACACAAACACTCACCCAGACAATTTTATTGGTGGAAGCAAGCAGCTGTATAATTTAGTCTTTGTATAAATGTTTGATATGAAGAAAAAGTAACAGCCTTCTGAACATTATGTAAAGGTTGGGTTAAGGAGACTTTGGGTTATTATAGAAACAAAAATCTGCTTACAGAATTTAGTGTGAGGGACAAAAAGCAAGAATGATTGCAGTGGTAGAGGGCTGTAGAGTGGTGAGCAGTGGTCAGATCCCTATGCTATACATCCGTAATTGTCTTTCTCAGTGGGTAATCCTCAGGAAGTGTGACATCTTTCTGAGTGTTGGTGGGATGCACTAAGTTATAGTTTCCATCTTTACATCTAAACTCTTTCCTTAATAGCACAGGACATTGTGGCACTTGATCCCAGTTGCAAGTTCCAAAGTCAAGAACCAAGTCTTTGCTCTTACCTAGATCTTGTTTTGTACTTCATTGCCGACAGTTTTGAAATTCCTATGCCTTTTACCCTTCTGGAACTGTAAGGGTTTTTTGTTGTGTTTTTTTTTGTTTTTTTTGTTGGTTTTTTTTTTTTTTTTTTTTTTTTTTTAATAGTACTTGGAAACCAGTATTTTTTAAGGTGGCCATGAAAGATGTCATTTCTACTTTTAGACTGCATAACTCTTTTATGTCCAAAAAAAAAGCACTGTTAGGGATTTAATTCTCAACAAGACACAGTCAGCATATTTTCTCCTAATTTTTTGCTTACAAATACTGTTTCCATCTATGTGGACTGGGAAACTGAGAATGATCCAAAAGCAAATTGTTTATATTCTGTCAACTTACTATGCCTTTTGATTTCTCATAGTTTGAACTGTATAAATCTTTTCAAAGCTTTGCTGTTTAAGATTGGTTTCTCAAGACAATGTCCAGCAGTGCAAGTACACTGAGGCAATTGTACTTCATGCTGTGTTTAATCTGCTTCATCTCCTATAAAAAAGAGAGTGAAATAGCTGACTCAGCTGCTGACTTAATTCCCCTGGCTCTGAGTGGGCTGCCTCAGAGGTCAGCAAGGGTCTCTTTTTTAGTGGGTTGAAATACCCTGCTGGTGTATTCACCCTCCAGCAGTGGTTGCTGCTGCTAAGGTGAAGTAGTAAGCAGATGACGGACTTTGTAGGTTTCCTCTTTCAGCTGCAGAAGCTGGTGCAGGAACAGATGGCTCCCTTGCTTCCCAGCACCACTCCTTCTTTCAGCTGTTTGAGCTGACCAAGAGGAAGAGAATGGTGGGTATTTTCCTGTATTTCGATTTCAAATCCCATGTGCAGTACCAGAAATACTCAGGAAATATTGGGAAAAAAATTGATATTTTAATATAAAAATCAGGGATTTAGATTATGACACAGGAAATACACTAAGAAACCTGTTTTTTTAGAGTAATGAAATTTTGAAGGATCTCCATCCCATCAGGACCTTCCTTGGCTGGTGTTCTTTCCATAGAAGTAGACATGAAATACTTGTAATCTACGACAGATACTAGTACAGTTCAGTATATAATAAATCTGGTTTCAGCTGAGTTTTCTTATATACTTTCATGTTTCTCAGGCAAATACTGCTCCAACACATATTAATTGCAGTCATGATGCTTGCATAAGATGTCAGTACATGCAGAATCAGGTCTTGTATTTGGCCTGGCCTTGTCCCTGTGGAGTTGGCTCTAAGGGAAAGTAGCTGCAGACAGTAATTATTTTTTTATTCTCTAACATTATGCCACTATTAAAATTGTGACAAAAATTAATTAAAGAATACTGTCACTTTAGTGGTTAAAGGAGTAGCTGAAAGTATATGAATACTTACTCATTCACACATTAGAGGGAGGAATGGCTGAATGCATTTGAAGCTTTCTCTTTCTTAAGTTAGGATGCTTCTCTTCTTTAGTGAACTTGTAAATAAAAGAGTACCATGCCCCAACAACCTCTGTTGTATAACATTGATAAATAAAATGACAGTAGAAAAAATATATTTGTCATAGTTTTACTTTGTATTATTGCGCTCTCAATAGGGTTTTTTTGCAGCACTTTCATTGCGAGACAACATAATGTGCCTTTGTCAAAGCACAACGTTTCTTTCTGCTGAAAAGAGGTATGTTGCTATCCTCATTAAAATAAATTAAATTGTCAACCACAATTGAATATACGTAATTACTTAATTTACTGGCTTTTTCTAAAGAGATGTGGTGAATTGGAAACATTTATAAATATGAGTGAAATGCTTCTTTCCAGTCTTTCATTAGCTGAAAATGCAGAACAACCAGTAAGAAAGCAAAGATAAGGAAGGGGTGTGGGAAAGAAGCAAGGAAGAAAATGGTTAATAGAGCAAACCATTTTGAAATGTAAATAATGAATATCCTGTGAGCAGAGATGAAATAAAAATGTACCATTTCTGTAATGATAAGCTATACTGGGACAAGCAGCTGAGATCTGGTTCTGTGTGGTCTGCTCTCAAACCCGAGGTTTTTTCTAGTATACAGCTGGAACTGTAATAACTGATTTTTTTGAGAACGAGAGGGTTTTTGTTAGAAAACACAAACTGAGCAAATTCATAGTTTGTTCAGAAACATACCTGTTCCTGTGAACATTGTCCCAAGAAATATTTCCCCTATCAATCATGTTCAGACAGGAGAGGAAATACCTACTCTCTAACATTCAGTAACTGACAATCACTGGGATGCAGAGAAAAGTTCATGCCCCTAGTTTGCCTCATTAGAGTAAGGGACTTGAACAGAGACCTCCTGGGAGTCACATGGCTCTGGTCCCCATTGGTCTTTTCTCGCCTGTTGTTTGTAATTCTGAAGTGGATGTAGCTCTCTCCCTGCTCTTGAAAAACTTTAAAGGACCTTTGTTCAACTGTAGTATGAGAAAGTTTATGAAAACTTACAAAGGAAATCTTGATGGGAAAATTATTTCCCAGGCAGCATTATCTGCTGTGGTCAAGTCTGGTTCACTGCCACAGCTAGCAGTATGACCCTATCTCAGTCAGAGCTTGCTCCCAGTAAATGATCAATAAGCATTGGATTCTTTATAGACAAAGTTTAGAGTTTTGAATATAATATGAAAAATATTTATTTCTCTCTCCTGTTACTTTGCAATTTTGTGATGTTCTGCTAAATGCAAATTGCTCCTCATTACATTATTTTGGTGGCTTGTTTTTTGCTGTTCATCCACATGATTATTTATAAACAAATTGCTATATATGATAGCAATTACAGTGTCAGTAAGAATAATAATCCAGCAAAGCAAAAGCAATAATCGTTGTGAAGAAGTATATAGGAAAGGCTAAATTAATACCCAAAAAGTGTAGTCACACTACAGTAAAAAAATACCCACTTTGGATACTGTGCTTATGACAAAGTCTCCAAAGCATTAATAACTACATGCTCACAACAGGAAAATTTGATAGCTGAAGGAAAGGAGTACTAAATACCTATTATTACAGCAATGCATTTTATTAATGAACATAATAAAATATGTGAATTAATAATACAAAAGAGAATAGCATATGAAGAAAACTTAATGCTAATAGTCTTGCAGGGGAGGAGGTAGAAGGCCCATTGCTTGAGTTATTTAAAATGGAGAAGATGCACTATTTTAAAGAAATAGCCTGAGCTGCAAGTTTATTAACCAGATTCAATGCTATACTGATCTCCCTTCCCTTCCCTTCCCTTCCCTTCCCTTCCCTTCCCTTCCCTTCCCTTCCCTTCCCTTACCTTCCCTTCCCTTCCCTTCCCTTCCCTTCCCTTCCCTTCCCTTCCCTTCCCTTCCCTTCCCTTCCCTTCCCTTCCC